>CABHPP010133192.1:0-22897 GCA_902168425.1 Peromyscus attwateri
AGAGTATTGACCTATGCCAGTCACCCATGGCTCATATATGAGTGGCTTGTAACTAGCTACCACAGGTCATGTCCCATTTACAAATTTTAAGATTTTATTGCCTAACCTACAAGATGTACAAAACATTTCATTTACCTTTTTACATTCATCAAAAACTTCAAAGTTAATGCATGCTAATTCAGTCAACTCATTGCTCTCTGACTGTATCTTTTGTCTAACATAGATGGTCTGTGAAAACCTCCATGCAATTCTTACTGATGTCTCATAATTACTTTGTTGGTAAGTATGAACAGTAGTCACCAGTCTATTTGTCAAACTCTCATCTGCTTTCCCACCAGATTTAAGTGCATAGCTAACGAGGTCATCAATAAGTCGCTCCGAGTAAAATTCTACTTGTAGCAAACACAGCAGCGGTTTCTTAACAGAGAGCCTTACGTTCAATAGTCTCATCCATTTTATACATGTGCTCACATTAATTTCCATAACACTCAATGGGGAGAGGGCATGCAATGTTTACCAGTTGCCAAAGGAAGTATTTGGTGAAGCAGTACCCATGTTCCTTACCGCCTCCATCTCCCTTCATCTGTAAATCTCCTCTGCTTCTCATTCTAGAGGCATCTCCTTCTCACTGTCCTATCATGAGCAATATTTCCACAACATTTCCCTTCAGGCTTTTAGGGCCCTTAAAATAGGACAAAGTAGTTCTTTTCTCCTTTCTTTCAACTCTGTATCTTATCACATTTTTTTCAACACTCTAATTCCCTTTCCTTTTCACTCCATTGTATCTCAGATCATTTCCAGATGTAATCTTGGGCTGCCTCCATTGCCTTGTTCCTGCTGACACTCCTCTGTGAAGTATTAGTTTCATACAAACAGATAAATCAATGCAGTTATGAAGCATGTGGAGTTTTAGGTGTATAACTGAAGTCAGCTGAAGATAAGTACTCTGCTGGCTCTGACACTTCCTGAGTTCATAGGTTCTATTGGCCTTAAAAAAAAAACAAAAAAAACAAAAAAAAACAAAACAACAACAACAAAAAACTACCAACCAAACAACAACAAAACACAGTTTCTTCTTACTACTGTAAACCTTGGTTTCCTGACATCAAAGCTTTTCTTCAGAGCTTGTCCCTTACAGTCTCTCCATGTTTCATTCTTCATGTTTATCGCATGCAATGGTTTTCTAACATTCTTGATGAACAGTTAGCGTGAAAATTAAGAAAGGTGCTTGAAGAGGTTAGCGCCAGCAAGACACTAGGTCTTCTTGTATCATAACACTTTCTGCTCTAAACATGGGTCCAATTCACAACTGCATTTCATCCCAAAGCCACTACCTGAGCAGCAGAATCATGGGGCCTGCCTTGGAAACCTGCACAGCCTAGATAGAATATTTGAAGGCTTGGAACGTTTGGTATATTAAGGTTTGGAAAGCATTGGTTGGATTCTAAAATTTCTATGGACAAATGAAAACTATATATAACTTTTTTTCTGTATCCCTGTGATCTACTTTTTCTTACTTTACCTTTTCCCAAATTCAGCTCAGTATATAATGAATAAATATATTGGGTTATCTAATTATATTTAAATATAACTAGATTTCTATATAAACCAACTCTGATGGGTCTTTTCATTTCTGATATAATTATTTATTAGATATTGCCTAATTTATTTTTCTTTTCTTTTTCTTTCCTCCTTTGCCTCCTTCATTTTGGTTTGTTTTGTCTTTCTTTTTCCCTTCCTTCCTTCCTTCCTTCCTTCCTTCCTTCCTTCCTTCCTTCCTTCCTTCCTTCCTCCTTTCTGTCCTTCTTTCCTTCCTTCCTTCCTCCTTTCTGTCCTCCTTTCTTTCATTTTATGTTCTTGATTAAGACTGTCTCATTATGTAGCTCAGGCTGGCTTCCAACTTCTAACCTTCCTAATTCAGTTTCCAAGGTATGAGGTTTTGTAGGTATGCACACTCCATGCTTTCAGTTTCTTAACAACTATAGTCAGCAAGTTTTCTTAGTACTCATCCACACATTAAGCCTACATAGACAATTACCACCTATCTATTGTGTGTTGGTAATTATCTCCTAATTTACAAATTGTAGCTACCAAACAGAGAATTTTAAAACTAGAATGAGTTCAGGCACCATTAAACTCAATTCCCCTCACTGTGCCTGCATATGGAATGCTTTTAATGCAGACTTTCTGCATATAATTTTAAAGATACAAAGATAAAAACCAGTTTCACAAGGAATCAAAAATTATTCCTCAGTATCAGAAAAAAGTTTAAAAAACGGTCAATGAGGTCCACCCCACACATATTCTCTTGTTTTAATTTAGTGTTGTCCTTATCTCTCTCACCCCTAACATGTGTCATTGGCTCTGGATCTCACCAATGGACTGCACAAAAGAAGCATCTAGGGAGCTCTAAACATGAAGATGCCTGAGCTTCTAACTTACAGGCTCCAATTTGTGTAAGGTATGGCACTAAACTCTAAAGGCCCCCAGCTGGCACTAAGCCAGTGAGGCTAAGAATCACAGCTCTGTGCAATGCTCAAATTTATTGTGCAGAAGAAAGCTCAGATTTTCCTAAAGATTAAATTAAATATAGTATATCAGGAATACTATAAATTTGCAAATTTCTCAATAACAGTTTCTCACCTTAGAAAACAGATTTTGAAACCTCTTAAGAAAACAAATGTTCTCTAGAAGAATGTTCCCTTAATGAGCAAGAAACAGAAAAGTTCAAAATAAATGGGTAAAAACTGAGGAAGGAGGACGTGAAAGAACATTGTATAAATTTGAGCTAGACAGAATGCATTTTGAGATTTTGCACAGCAGGTTGTAAAAGGTCATTACTAACTTCACATGTCAGAATTAAGTACATTCTATAGTGTTGGGGTGGCATATTCCATTGATGTCTGTTAGGTCCATTTGATTTATATTATCTCTAGAGCTTTTGTGTTTAATTTTTGTCTAGTGACCTGTTTATTAGTGAGAATCTGGTAGTGAGGTCACCTTCTGTGTTGGGGTTGATAAGTAAACTTAGATTTAATAGTATTTCTTTTATGAAATTAGAATCCCTTATGTTTGGTGTTAATGTTTAGAATTGTTATATCCTTTTGGATTTTTCTTTTAATGAGTACATGTAGCATGAATCTTAAAAGTTCTTATTAATAGAAACAAACCCGGGCCGGGTATTGGGGTGAACACTGGAAGGTCAGAGAGACAGAATAAGCCACAGCTATCTCACCTCGCTGGATCTTCAGCTGGTCTTGCTTCCTCAGACTGGAAGCCTCTGTGTCCTCATATCCGAATGACTCTCAGCTGAACTGCTGCTAGAAGCCTGAATGCTTAACCAGGCCAAATGCTTCTCCAGGCCAAATGCCTCTCCAGGGCAAATGCCTCTAGTTTCTGGTCCTCACGCCTTATATACCTTTCTGCTTTCTACCACCACTCCCTGGGATTGAAGGCTTGCTTTCTGGGATTAAAGGCGTTGGTCACCATGCTTGGGTGTATCCTTGAACACATGGATTTCTGCCTCTGGAATGCTAGGATTAAAGGCGTGTGCTACCACTGCCTAACCTCTATGTTTAATATTGTGGCTGTTCTGTCTCTGACCCCAGATAAGTTTATTAAGGTACACAATATTTTGGGGAACACAATACCACCACAAGTACATATGTCCTTACCTATCTCTTCTGATTGGTTTTGTTTTGAAGTCAATTTTATCAGATGTTAAAATAGTTACATCTGCTTGCTTCTTGATTCCATTTCTTGGAATATCATTTAACATACTTTTACCCTAAGGTGGTATCTGCCGTTGATGGTGAAGCATGTTTCTTGGAGGTGGCAGATGCTGCTTTGTTTTGTTTTGTTTTTAAATCTAATCTGTTACTCTGTGTCTTTTTTTTTTGGGGGGGTGCATAAGATCACTAGTCTTGAGAATTATTATTAAAGAGTGATTATTAATTCCTGTTATTTTGTGGTTGTGGTGTTGTTTCTTAGACATATTTGTTTAAATGTTCTGTTTAACTGTTAGTTACTCTTTATACCCTTTTGGGTATAGTTGACCTTCTCTTCAGACTAAGGTTTTCCTTCTAGTGTCTTCTATAGAGATAAATTAGAGAAAACATATTTTACCCAAATTTGTTTTTGTCATGAAATACTTTTCTTTCTCCTTCAATTATGAATGTGAGTTTAACTGGGTATTTGAAAGATATTTTAGTAGTAATAAAAGTCAACTTTAGGAGAGGAACAGAAATGTCTCTAACAAAGAAATTATAGGAGGTAAAATTATTACTATGATTTGATACATGTGTACTATGTACAGATTTAATACACAAGTTGAAAATAACAGGACATTTACAAAATTTATGCCAGTATTACGTTAATCAAAATTGGAAAAAAGCAACTGATATGAAATTTAAAAAAAGTACAAATGATTTTTAAACATCAAGTAAGTGAATGGGTATCTATCACTTAGTTTATTCACTTTGCACTATATTCATATTTCAAAATTTGGTACTACTCTATAAATTTGATACAATTGTGATATGTCAGTTAAACAATAGAAACTTTAGAACTTATTGTGCTATATTAATGAGATAAGATAAATTCATTATCATCTCAAGAGCTACAGAAGAGAACTTAGTAAAGTCATTTCTCAGACGTGATATGACTTCACAGCAAGTAAAATACATATTATATATGTATGTATATAATATATATATATTCATTCATATAAATAACACAGCATATACTATAA
The DNA here is from genome assembly GCA_902168425.1 of Peromyscus attwateri. Classification (NCBI taxonomy): domain Eukaryota; kingdom Metazoa; phylum Chordata; class Mammalia; order Rodentia; family Cricetidae; genus Peromyscus; species Peromyscus attwateri. The sequence continues at coordinate 4,751 of CABHPP010133192.1, forward strand.
CCTAACATGAAACTATACAGAACCACTGAACACATCCTCTGAAAGACATAGAACAAAACAAAAATTTCAGTTCTTTCTACTCATCATCAAAGCTCTAATGGAAGTCTGAACAATAGCAATGTGGCAAGACACAAACATACTTACAAAAGATCGGAAATAATCAAAAGTTATGATTCTCACAAGACAAGATAATGACTTAAAAATTATACAGTCTACTGAAGAAAAATAGTCACAGAATGAAAGGATAACACCTCAAATCAACAGCATTTCTTTATGCTTCCAGCAACAAAGACAAGGTGAAGGGTAAGTACATAATTTCAATGACATAAAAGATATGAAAATTAAATTAGTGGGAGGAAACCTACTAATATAAGTGTGAAATAATTATACTCAAAAGTTAGAAATATTGTTCAGAAGAATGAAAATATATCTAAATCTAGTGAGTTAAAAAGTGTTTAGTAGAAGGTGATACAACACATGATAATTAAATGCTCCATAATGAGAAGAAATGGAAGGACTCAGTCTTGTTTCACTCTAATCATTTATTTTATTTTGTCAGTTTCATAGATGTATGTAGTATATAGTGATACCTGATTTTTTAATATTCCAAGTTTCAATGATTGCTGTGCCTTCTCCTATGTCCTTGTCCTTCTGCTTTCATGGTGTTATTTTATTTTTCAATACAGGTCTTGCACAAATAGGCACAGTTGCACTGTATTCATTATTATATTATTATATCCTTGTTAGAGCCACAAGACAGCAGTTCATAACTCTTCTCCCCATCTTCTGGGCCTTACAGTCTTAGTGTTTCCCTTTTTCTATATGTTCCTTGGGTCTTAGAGAGGATGCTTTTATACATGTCCCTTTTAGTGTTGGTCACTCAACTATCACCCATTCTTAGCATTTGGCAAGTAATCGATCTCATTATTCATCAATATTCTCTGCAAACAGAAGCTTCTCTGACCAAAGCTGAGGACAGCACTAGTCTCTGGGTATTGAGGTAGCTTGACTACGTAAAGGAGAGTAGTAAATAACCCCCATTGCCTGCCTGCTGGTTTACAGTACCATGAATGATTTCCCTCCTATTGAGCAGGCCTCAGAATCCAATCAGAAGATAGTTGGTTGCCCCCAAATCAGTCATCTCACTATTACATCAGTGTACATAATGCCCAGCTGTTCAGTATTATAGCTCATAGTACCCACATCTGGGTAAAACAGTTGATGATTTTCCTCCCCCAAGCAGACTGAATAGCACCTATGGCACTATTAATGCTGATATGCGGGACCTTCCAGCTCTTTTCCAGCCTGATTTTTTTGTCCTGTGTCCAAAGTGCCTAGTCTTCTCAACTGGAGGGTCTTAGTATCTTATTCTGGTAGGCAACCACAGCCAATGTCAATAATATCTACTATTTTGGGGGCCTCTGGAGATCCCCTGGCCAACAACTTTTAAGGTGGTAACCCATATCTAATGCTAGTGTTTTAAGTTAGTATAATCCAGGACTTCAGAAAAACAGCACTATCCAGCAATACAGGGTACCGCCATTTAAAAACTTTTATAAATTCTATTTTAACTGGCTTATAAAGTAATACATTTCTGTTTGGCTTTTACATGTCTTGAATTTTTAATGAACTTCCCTCAACCTTCTATTTTCCTTATCCCCCATCCAACACCTATTTACCTGTTTATATGTCTAGTGTTTTCACTACTTCCACATGACTTAGTTTTACTATGTTCCACAAGACCTCTTCACCCTCATATTCCATTGCCCCTTTCTTGTTTCCTTCCCACTATAGATTCTCATTCCCACTTAAACACACACACACACACACACACACACACACACACACACACACACACAATTGAAGCTAGAATCTGCACACGAGAGATACAGGATTTGTCTTGCTGAGCACGTTTCTTCTCTTAGTATAAAAACATCTAGTTCTGTCCATTTTCCTGCAAACTTCATGATTTTTCTTTTCTTCAGTGCTAAATAGATTTCTATTGTGTATAAAAATTTTATGCACATCTTCATTTTCCAGTCATCATTTGATAAACATCTATGTTGATTCCATTTCTTAGCTATAGTGAATAGGGCACCATCAAATACAGATGTGCATGTATCCCAATGATGTGATAACTTAGGGACCCTTGGCTATATACTCCAGAATGACTATATTGTAGCTCTTGTTTTCTTTGTTCAGGAACATCCATATTGATTTCAGTGGTAACGTCACCACTTTACACTTCCACCTGCAAGGTGAGTTTCTCTTTCCCTACCATTTAACAATTTTTGTTGTCCTTAGTTTCTTGATGATCGCCATTCTGCTTTGAGTAAGATGGAGTTGCAAATTTGTATTTTCCTGAAGGTTAAGAGTTTGAACACTTCTTACAATGCTTGCTATCATTTTTTCATCTTTTGATAATACTTCATAGCCCATTTTTATTGGGTTATGTGCTCTCTTGAAATTTAGATTGCTTTAAAAGTTCTTTGTGATTTCTAAATAACAATCCTCTGTCAGATGAATAGCTGAGAAATATCTACTTCCAGGTCTGAAGACTGACTCTTCACTCAACAGATAATTTCCTTTGCTGTACTATAATTTCACATGGTTGCATTTGCCAGTTTGGGGACCTATTTCCTAATGGACTGGAGTCTTATTTAGAAAGTCCTTAGATTAGTCTATATTTGGTCGTAGACTGTTTACCTTTGTCTGTGACATTCCGTACTGCTCTTCTTTTTTTTTTGGGGGGGGGCAGGTTCTGAGACAGGGTTTCTCTGTGTTTCTCTGTGTAGTTTTGGTACCTGTTCTAGATCTTGCTCTATAGATTAAGCTGGCCTTGAACTCACAGAGACTCGCCTGGCTGGGATTAAAGGCATGCACCACCACAGCCAGGCCTGTACCTGTTCTTCTAATAGCTTCGGGTTTTACTGTGAGGCCTTTAATCCATTTGGAGTTGTTTCTTGTTTACTGTGAGAGTTAAAGATCTAGTGTTACTCATCTACATGTATACATCCAGCTTTTCCAGCAACCATTCTTTAAGTTGTTTTATTTTCTTCATTTTGCATTTGGGCTATCTCTGTCAAAAGTGGAGAGATATAGCAGCATAGCTTTATACAATTGCCTTCTGTTCTGTCCTAATTATGTATGTATCCCTTTTTGTGCCTTATCATGGCGTTTTAATGTGCCTTTCTAGAATGTCTTTTTATGATTAAGTATGCTAGTATTTCAAGCATTATTCTTTTTGGTCAGTTTTGCTTTGTTTTTTGTTTGTTTGTTTGTTTGTTGGCCTCCTTAGTGCTTCCATATGAATTTTAATTTCCTCTATTTCTGTGATGAATGTTGCTGTAATTTTGTTTGGGATTGCATTATATTTGAAGACTGTTTTCCACAGTTTTAGATCTAAAAAGAACTCAGGAAAAAAAAAAAGACTCTCTGTGGTACCTATTAGCATATGAAAGTGAGTACTGGTCTCCAGGCTCCCTCAGTATCACAAGTACCTGTTACAGAAGCCATGATGGCACCCTGAATCTTCTCTGCTCTTCTCATCTAACCTTTACCCTAAACTTCTCCAGTTCATTGATCCACCACCCCACCCCACCCCACCTCTCATTCCCTTATAACCCTGATATTTCTGCTATGCACTCCCTTGGTCTGATTTGCTCACACTCCTTTGCCTTCATCTCTCTCTTCTCTCATGGCAAAGTCCAGTTTGCTGGTCATTTTCAGTCTTCTACTTTCTCTCTCTGCTCTGGACTCTTCTGATACCTCTGGCTGTTACCCCCCCCCTCCCCAACAACCACATTGACAGCAAAAACCATTTCCTCAAACATACCTTGGAGTAGGTATCTTGTCAGTTCATATACCTAGGGGGTTTATTTTCACAAAATAGATTTCTGATTGATGGGTATGGGAGTTTTATTTAACTTGTAGTGTCTTTCTAAATCCTTCCTTCGGTATTTTTCAATTTTCATGTGGATATCTTTTACTTCCTTGGTAAGTTTCATCCAAGGGTTTTAAAATCAATTGTGAATGGAATTGGCTAGCTCTTTGACGTCTCAGATTGCTTACTAATGGTATATCCAAAAACTATTGACATTTGCATTCTAACTCAAATTCTGCCACTTTGCTCTTTTAGGTTCCATTTCTGCCAATAATATTCTCTAATTTCTAAAATAAATGTATTACATGCCCAAGTGTGGTGGTGCACTTGGAAGGCAGTGGCTGACAAGTAGTCAAATTGATTTTTTAATAACTCACATGGTAATGTAACCTATCTAAAACAGAAGAATTTTTAAAGCATTTAAGTATTAAGCATTTACAATATTTAACTACTTAATTTCAAGCTTGGTAAAAAAAGTTAAGTCATCCAGACTCTGTATTTTTGCTTAGGAATGGATAAATACACTATGGAATATGAAATGTGGTTTAGAAATAGATACATATACTAGGAAATAACTGACATTAAACACAGGCACAGAAATCAACTAACTGGGCAGAAAGCACCTGCATTAAAATAAATGGTTGATTCAAATGGATATTTGTTATGTAGCAGAAAAAGCACCTCAAATGATAGATAACTCTGTACACACAAAATGTGCTATTTGGATCATGGGAACTAAAATAAAAGCCACCATCATGGTGAGGATGACAGAATAAGACAATGAGAAGCCTTCCCATTTCAGAACAAAATATTTCTTAAACAGGATGCAAAGGGTACAATAGACGTTGTACAAACCTGACACATTGTCCTCTTCATTCTAAAACTGTCTGACTCTAGAAAGGTTCCATAGTGAAAATTACAAACCTTTTTAGTGTTTGGAAGAAAATAATAGAAAGAGGGAAATATCTATTGAAGAATACATATGCATGCCATCATACAAAGTAACAACTCAACAATAAAACACATGAAAACTATTAGCAAGCAACATTCTTGATAGAAGAGTTAAAAATAAAAGAAAATAAAGATAAGAAATGTGAGAGGAAATATGGAGCATATTTAGCCATACAAGCAGTTTTGTGACACAGATAAACTGCAGAGCAATTTTCACCAGTTTTTTTTATAAATTTTAATATATACTGCACTTAACATTTCTATTCCTGGGTAATTAGTCTGGAGAATGGGAAAAAGTCCATATAAAAATTACTTATGAAAATGTGTGCACATAATTTTAATAAGAAGCCTTAAGTGAGAAGTTACACAAATATGTACTGATAATAAACAGACTCATTTTGATACAATTATACAGGAACACTACTCAGCAAGGAACAGTAACAAAACCACAGGTACAAAGACTAACACTAAGGCTTGCCTTGGTTAGGTTTTGGCACAAACTGGAGTCAGTTGGCAAGAATGAACCTCAACTGAGGAATTGCCTTCCTGAGATTAGCCTGTGGACAGTGTGGGGTGCATTTTCTTAATTGATGATCATTAGGGGAGTGCCAGGCTCACTGTGGACAGGTCATCGTGATCTTGGATTGTAAAAGAAAGAAAGAAAGCTAAACAAGACAGAGGGGAAGCCAGGAAGCAGCATTCCTCTCTGTTCCTTGCATCAGTTCCTATCCTTCAGTTTCCAAACTTAGGCCACTGCCATGGCTGCCCTGGTTGCTGCACTGTGACGACATGTGTGTCAAATAAACTATTCACCCCCCGGAGTTATTTTTGGTGATTGGGTTTTGTCACAGCCAGAGAAAAGCAAACTAAGATAGTGAGAATCACATGAATTTCAAAAATAGGCAAAGCAGGGGCAAAATCCATCAAATTTCTGTTTGAAATCAGTAAGTGCTTGTCTCGGGGAGGCAACATGATCTGGAAACTGAAATAAGGAAACTTGAAAGGATAAAATTATCAAACTTCATCAAACTGAACATTTAACATGAAGGTAATTTTAGTATGAACAAACTGTGACCAAATGTAGCAAGGATGGTGGATGTTGCACTTGACTATCCCAGTACTTGAGAGGCAGAGGTAGAAGAATTGTGAGCTCAAAGACAGCCTGTGTCACTTAGTGAGACCTTGTTTCAAACAGCAAAACAAAAGAGTGTGGAAAAGCCTGAAAGTTAATCATTGCTAGCCATAAACATGCACACAAAGAGATATGGATCATTTATGTATAAACAAATAATTACATGAATAACCTAAATATTAATTTTTAGAATGTGCAGAAAGGATTGTCCATGCTTGGAAAGAGAGTGGGCCTTCAAGTACTGAGCAATGGAATCACAGTTTCTTTCCTGACAGAGAGCTAAACTTTCAGTGAAAATACATGACTAAAACTCTCAAGTATGCATCCATAAAATGCACAGGTAGAATACAAAAGCAGATATAGATTTTCCTGGTTAGTGTTTTGTTTTGTTTTGTTCTGTATTTGTCAATTTGACACAAGCTATTGTCATCTGAGAAGAAAAACCACACTTGAGACGATTCCAACATCAGATTGCCTGTAAGTCTGTCTGTAGTGCTTTTCTTGATGATTGATGTGGGAAGCCCCAACCACTGTAGGTGGCACCATCCCTGGGCAGGTGGTCCTTAGAGATAAAGGATAGGAAGTTAAATGTGACCTTGAGAACCAAACCAGTTAGCAGTGTTTCTCAAGTTCCTGCCCTTAGGTTCCTTGTTCTTTCGCTGACGTCCCTCAATGACAGACTGTGCCTTAAGATTAGCAAAGAAACACTTTCCTCTCCAAGTTTATTTTTGTCACAGTGTTTATGACAGCGGTAGAAACCAAACTAAGACATAGATTTCAAAAACTTGAAACAAATGCTGAGTGTTGTATGTATGGATCTCCATGACTTTGCTGTGAGAGGAAGTTAAGGTCGGAATAACAGATGAGGAGAAGAACATGGCAAAATAAGTAGTTTATGTAAAATAAGTAGTTTATGTTCATGCCAAAGAAATATTTTTAAACAGAGTACATACAGCTTAAATTGAAGAAAACATATGGATGATGAAGGACAGAATTTGACGGAATTGTGAATAGTCGTCAAAGAGGACATCAAACATAAAACCTGTACCTATGAACAGACATACTGTTAACTAGGTTCAGGTCAGAATCATTAAGACAAAAGGCAAAAAGAAGCCAGAGGTAACAAGAATAAAAATTAACCCACTGGTTGTGAATTTTCAAATATCGAAGACTTATGGAATTAAGAGTTTGCACACACAATAATAATGACTAAACATATATGTTAGACTGATTCTCAAAGAGGTAAAGACATTAAACCGGACTGAGGGTAATATACAGTCTAGATGGATTTTGTTTTCTCATCTAATTGCTCCAGTTAGAATCCCAAACTGACTGTTAAAGCCACAACAGATTTCTGAATATTTTAGCTGATGTAGGGAACCTATTTATTTTCTGACTGGAAGACACGTATTTATAGGTGGGTTTTCCATAAAGGCTTTGGGAAGGCTGAACAATTTCTTTTCTTTCCTCATTTGATGAATGTGTTTATCACAAAAAGATATTAAACTTAAGCAAAAGTATTTTGCATAGGATATGAATAGACTTAATTGTACAATTCCCTACTGGATGTTGCTGGTTATATTTCCCAAATTTTAGTATTAAAAAATTGTCTTCGCCGGGCGGTGGTGGTGCACGCCTTTAATCCCAGCACTCGGGAGGCAGAGCCAGGCGGATCTTTGTGAGTTTGAGGCCAGCCTGGTCTACAGAGCAAGATCCAGGAAAGATGCAAAGCTACACAGAGAAACCCTGTCTCGAAAAACTAAAAAAAAAAAAAAAATTGTCTTCAAGTACACAGTAATAAATGTAATAAAATTCAAGATGTTGATTTGAGAGCCTACTTGCAGTTTCTTTTTGGTTTTCTTACCTAATGTAAGCATGGTATGCTTGTTTTGTAGATCATAGTCTCTGTATGGAGTTACCTTATTTATATGTAAGTTTTTATTCCCATACATCTCAAATTGTGCTTCAAATTCCCTCATTTATTCTCTTGACCCTTATTTTTATTGGGGGACTCTTATTTAATTTACACATTTTTTATTAATGATGTCTCAGTTGACTGTGGTAGAGGATACATTCTGCTTAATTTCTACACTTTTAATGTTCTTAAGCTAGATAACACTTCCAGACCTTCTATTATTACAAAGTAGAATGTTCTACAGATATGAGTTATATATAATTGTTTTTATAATGTCAAAATTGTTATTTCGTTAATTACCTTTTAGTACAATACCCATTATTGAAAGGGAAGTACTGGGCCTGGGGGTACATGCTTAAATTTCAGCACTTGGGAAGTAGAAAAAGGCAGATCTCTGAGTTTAAGTTCCATGTCAGTCAGGACTACACAGTGGAGGGAAAGTAGTTTGATATTGAAGTCACAAACCATCCGGTATTTGGGTCTATCTTTGGTTATTTTTCATTTGTATTCTGATTGTCTATTTTCTCTGCAATACTATTCGTTTTTCCACAATTCTGATAGATTTTGCTGAATTTAATTTGAAGTTTTGTTTTTCACTGAATGTAATTGTCATGTTTTTCAGATAAAATAACCTTTAACCATTATAAAAATGCATTTAAATATCTCTAAAAATGTATGCATTTGCATGTATGTGTGTATATGTGTGTGTGTCTGTGTGTGAGTGTGTATGTGTGTGTGTTTGAGTGTGTGTGTATGTGTATGTGTGTGTTTACTTAGCAATCCCCTATGACTCTGTTTGATTGCTTTTTACATAATTCTTTCCATTCTTTCCCTTTTAACAGGGAAAGTATTTTAATATGATGTGTGACTCCTACAGACAGTGTGTCATTGGACTATTCTATTCTGGTTATAAGAAACTCTGCCTTTTGATTTAGGTTATTTAATCTATTCAAAAATAAAATTATACTCGGTTCATATGGCTTGGTTCAGACATGTTTTGATTTTTATGTGTTTCTCCTATTTAAAAATATTGTAAGTTTATTTTATAATCCAGTGAAGGACACTGGTGGGTGAAGTATTTCTGCACTTTTCTCGCCTCTTTTGGTGCTCCCACCATGCATATGTCAGTATCTTTAATAATGCTCCACATTTTCCTGACACTTTATAAATTTCCTTCTTTCTTACTTTTTATTAATGGAATCTCATATCCACTGTTCAGTATTCATATTCGCTTATTCTTACTCTCTTTTTGACTCAGTATTTAATTGTTTAAAGCCTATTCTCCTTTAGTTATCTGAACATGATCATAACAACTATTTCAATGTCTTTGTTTACTAAATCTACCATATGGTTTTTAGAGCCGGATTCTATATTCCAATATGTTTTGCCATGCATGTAGGATAAGCTTTCTTACATATTTGAGTATCTAAGGTTTCACTGCAAACTGGATATTTTGATGATAGATTGTTGAGATGCTAGCTATTGTCCCTCCCCTCTAGGTAACAGCTGTTGTTTTCTTGACAAGTTTATTTGTTTAGAGATGTGGTAGAATCAATGATCAGAATCTATATTGTTAACTGAATGTCTTAGTTAGGGTAACTATTGCTGCAACAGCATACCATTAACAAAAAGTGAATTGGGAAAAAAGAGTTTATTGGTCTTACACTTCCATGTTGCTGTTCATCATCAAAGGAAGTCAGGACAGGAACTCAAACAGGGAGGGAATCTGGAGGCAGGAGCTGATGCAGAGGCCATGGAGGGGTGATGCTTACTGACTTGATCCTCCTAGATTGCTCAGCATGCTTTCTTATAACACTGAGGACCCACAGCCCAGGGATGGTACCACCCAGAATAGGCTGGGTCTACCACTATCAATCACTTGCTCTGCTGACTCCCCTTGGGAGACCTCGATTTGGGGGATGTGAGGATGCGGGCTGGCTTGGGAAAGAGGGCTGGGGGAGGAGAGGAGGGAGGGGGGGGGGAATCTGTGGATAGTATGTGGAGTGAGTAGAAAATTTCTTAATAAAGAAAAATGAAAGAAAAAAAAGAAAATGCCTTATAGTTGGATCTTATGTAGGCATTTTCTCAATTTAGGTTCCCTCCTTTCAGATAACTAGCTTGAGTGTCAAGTTGGCCTAAGACTAGCCAGCACACTGAGCATATGGCTTAATATATTCCTGCCTAGATATGTTTCCTGGTTTTGGTTGTGTTATGTTTTTTCCTGATTATTCAAGATTTGTCCTTCCATTTGTATAGGTCACCTACTAATCACAGTGGATGCTTACTCTACTTGTCATTGGACAAATGTGTGCTTTGTTGGCTGGCATCATATTTTTTGAGTTGGCATTTTGCTTGTATTTGGCCATAAGCTATTATTATGTACAATATTTCTCCCTTATTTCCAAGACAATCCATTTCTTGTATATTTCCATATACAATCTTTTACACTGCCCCGATGTTTGTGAGGATATTGTGAAGCCTGGATTCTTAGGAGTCACTTATTAGTCAGAATGCCTGTTGTTCATTGTTACATGTTGGTGGTCTTTTTTAAAAGCTCCTGTAGAATTTTTTTACCTGTATTTATTATTGCATGTGAAGAATATTTCAAACTCTGTCCCTTGTGGTGAATCTAGTACATGTGCCTAACTACCTTCACACCCTAATAAATGACTAAACAGACAGGATGACATCTTTTGCCTTTTTTTCACTGGTTCTCTCAATTAAAATCTTAATTGCCCTAGAATTTTGCTTATATCAGAGCTTTAATGGTCATGTAACTTCTCTCAACAAAGATGTACTTGTTTTTTGACACTACCATAGACACAGAGTTTTCCACTATTTCAATTAAAGATGCTGATGCTAAGGTTAAGGTGTGTCCTTTTCACTTAATGGAACACCAAAGACCATGGCCACTTATCTCAAGACAACATCTAATAAGTGGATGCTGAAAGTGGCTTTAAGGGATAGAGGCCTCTGATCTCAGCTTGCTATTATAGCCCTTCCGCCCTGAGGGGTTTGGAAACAAACAGGCATTTGGGAGAACAGATTGAAGAAAAACTCAGGTGTGTGGGAGCTCAGAACCCCCACAGAACAGGGCAATGGAAATTACAACCTCCTCCCATCCCTCAGTGGACCACTGAACAAAAGTGGGTATAGAAAAAGGGAGGCTTCTGTTTCTTGGTTGCTTTTGTCAATGACAGATTTTTTCTAACCTGAACTCACTGATGGTGAGAGTAACAGAGTAAGACATGCTTCAGAGGAGTTTGTAAATGTGTTTGCCAAGATGAACAGTAACTACCCTTGAATGGATGCTTCTCTCCTTGCTGTTTATCCTTGAGGTATTTTCCATAAGAATCAAATGATTATCCCTGTATGACTACCATTGGTTACACTGAGGTTTTTCTGGGGAGAATGCTGCTAAGAGCCTTACCCCATCATTTGGGGTAAGTCAGGCAACAACCATTTATATTTTTAAATGCTAATTCTATTTGGTTAAATGTTTAGGAGACAGGTAATATTCCTATATTTTCTATTTCTATTAAAACATGATAAATGACATTATGCTAATCTCATTCACGGAGCTCATAAGATGTAATAGATTTTACATTAAAAGCATGAAGTAAATGAAAAATAACAAGATATGTTTTGTAACATGAGGGAACATCCACAGTAGACTGAATTAGATGTTCTTAGTTTAATCCATACATCTAAAAATGGATGAAAAATTATGTCATTCAGATGGTTCTGAACATTCAGTGATCTAAAATTTGTTCTAAAAAATATAGTTCTTCACATACTGAGAATTCTATAGGAAATTGTTTGGGCTTTGTGGACTTTTAGAGGCACACTGATAAGATAAATATTCCGATATTTAAATAACATCCAATGAGTTTCATGTGGAAACATAAAGACACTTGGACAGCTATAATTAACTTGTTTCAAGATTTTTTGTTTGTTTGTTTGTTTTCACTTTAAGTCCAAGCGAGAATTATATAAGATACTTGTCATTTTATTGCACTTCTGAACTAAGTCTAGGCAGGTTATAGATGGATTAAAACAGTTAATGTACAATCTCTATTTTCAAGAAGTGCTCAATTAACACACAAAAGCAATATTTGTTCCTGAGCTATTAGACGCCTGAATGAAGTGCAGAGGTGGTCAGAAAGGAGACACTTGTATGCTTTGAAGAAACAGAATCTTCACCAAAGGAGAAGAGGAGAAACAGAATCCAACCCAGGAGACCCAGAGGAACAGAAGGGGCAAAGAATAAAAGTAGCTAATATTTGCATGGTGCTTACTAAATGTTAAATATATTCCTAAAGGATTTTACATATGCTGACTTCATTAAATTTCAACAATGTCTACCTAGAAAAATGTTTATTAATGCAGCATTTACAAATAACTAAGCTAAAACATCTTGAAAACAAGCATTTGAACTCGGTTACTTAGAGAAGTCAAACTTTGGAACAGAAAACTAAGTTCAGAAGAATTAAGAACATGAGACCTTGAGTACATCTATCTAGTAAGTAAGTATTGAATACAAAGTTGGGTATGAAGTATCTGATCTCTCCTACAAGCCACTATATGCTATTTGAAGTTCCTGAGTTAGAAGTAATACAAGAAAGAAGTATGTCAGATATATTTGTTTAAAAAACGGAAGACAGACAGGTTGTTTGAAGGGGCACTATGATTATTGCTTGAAGAGAAGCTGCCGTGAAGAAATTGAAACAAAAAGCTAATGTAGACAGTCTCCAATGCATTATAATAGCAAAGAAAGGTTTTGATCAAAGTGGGGGAAATAATCTTTTAATGAGAAAATTATAGCCGATTGTTCATCAATTTTAGAATTAAATGATTAGTAATTTCCTACTGAGATAATTTTGAGACATTATAAAAATATATCTCATATCAGATAACTATGATGAATATGATTAATTTGTAAATTATATAATTATGTGAGAATATTAATTTAATGACTGAAATATTGTAGACATTCTATTCTCTATAATTCTGATATGAGGAAATTAAATCTCTTTGTAGTAAGGGAAACTTGCATAATCAAATACTAATTCAAAACTATACAATAATATTTTTATGAAATTGTACTCTAATGTCCCATTTGACTAATTAAAATTTTGCCCATGAAGTAGAGAAAGTTCAAGTTACCACAAAATAATAAAATACAATCTTTAAAATACGGAGTGTTAAAGAAATGAAGTGCAATACAATGGAATGCATCATTATAAAACAAATGCTGTCTGGTAGTAAAAAAGAGAAGAGTCCCTTTGTCTCTATAGAGTCCGATTCGCAATCATGCTCCTGGCTAATTAGTTCTTGAAGGAGGGTCTGTCTGGCACGAGATCAATATAACGTGCTGGAAGACCTGATCAGCAGAGCTGTGACCAATGGATCAATGGACAAGAGAATTGAAGGGGGAGATGAAGGTGGAGGAATGGCCATGAACCTATTGTGTTCTATTAAGTTGGGATTGGGCACTATCGAGTAGGCAATTGAGATCCTGCACACATGCAGCCATCACTCCAGCATTGAAGTCAGTGAGAGTAAGACAGTTCTGGAGACTTTTTGCCTAGCTGAATGGAGATATTATGGAGGTCAGCAGCACAGAGCTCATGGACATCTTTAACAAGATCATGACTGACACCCAGATCTAAAAAAAGATATTTCCATACTGACACGTGTCACAGCATGGTGGTTAGTGACACACAGACAAGTTGGGCCGTAAGGATTTCAGATACCCCCAGAACATTGAAAAACGGCAGACCATACACAATCAATTTGATGCTGACCATTCTGGGACCATGTATAGCAGCAAACTCTTGAGTTGGAGGATTCCTTCTGAACCAACATCTCTACAACAAGATTATCCTATCTGCTGAGATGAGATTGAGGACATGAATGTAACAGCTACATCAGCTACATGCTCAGGTTGGATGTCATGTTCTGTTACCTTGAGTATCTTCACCAAATTGTCACGGAACAGATCCAGGTGATCAGAGGTGGCTGCAGTTGACTATGTCTTCCTGAATGGGGACCTCAGACCTGCTGTCTCACTGATCACATTGGAGCCACCTTGGACCCTAACACAGGCAACAGTCCCTTCTTATGATCACGTCTTTCTACCAGCAGCCATTTCTTCTCCAAGTCCTCATACCCAGCTTCCCAGTCAGTGACCAAGGCCCTATCATGCCAAACACTGAGTTATCCCTGGCTCTAAAATATGGCAGCCTGGGATGCTCATGCTGTCCCACACCCTGTCCATTACCTCTCTCCTGTACCTGGACCAAGTCTAGCACTTCTGTTGCTTCCATGTCCCAAGGGCTCTGTCTCAGTTCTGCAAGCAACACTATTGTCGCTGTGCACCCTGGCACATACAGTTAGACATAAAGTTCACATTTCTTAATTGAGAATTTGTCAGATTTGTTTTCTAAAGAGATTTTTCATATTTTTTCTAGAGATATGATACTTGTCCATTTTATTGTATGATGTCAGATATGGATCCACACTTTTCTTTGTGTTTTCACTTTTATTTATTAATAAGTTACTTGCTTTTTGCTAGGTGGCTGCCTATTTTTCATGATATAATTTACAATTAATTCATTTGAGTCTAACAAAATAACTTCATACTTCCATTACATGGTGGAGGCTGTGGTGACTTGAAAGAAAATGGCCCCTAAAGGGAGTGGCAGGCACTATTAGGAGGTGTGGCCATGTTGGATGAAGTGTGTTGTTGTGAGGGTGGACTTTGAGATCTCTTTTGTTCAACCTTCCCTCAATGCGACAGTCAGTCAACTTCCTCTTGCCTGCAAAACGTAGGACTCTCAGCTCCAGCATCATGTCTGCCTGCATGCTGCCATGCTCCCCATCATGGTGATAATGGACTGAATCTCTGAAACTGTAAGCAAACCATCCCAATTAAATGTTTCCTTTATAAGAGTTGCCATGGTCATAGTGTCTCTTCACAGCAATGAAAACCATAACTAAGGGGCATTTTCTCAACTGAAGTTCCCTCTTCCCAAATGACTTTAGCTTGTTTCAAGTTAATATAAAACTAGCCAGCACACTCATCTTCATTTAATTTTTATCTACTATCTATCTAAAGCTATTGGTTTTCATTTTCAATTTTTTTCTTCTACTCATTATATAGATACATCAACTCAAAATCATTATCTGGGGTGTACACATTTACATATTTTCATTTATCTATGAGTAGGATGTTTAGAAAATTAAAATCCAGTTTGGATGTCAACAGAAAAGTTACTGGTGCTGAATGACATCAATTCATGGTGTCCTTGGATCCATGTATTTGTTAGAATATCCATTAATTTGTAAGCTCTGTTTGGTATGAACAGAAATACACATATTAAACATATTTTAAATCTGTAACTTACTACCTTATATTTAAGAAGAAATTTATTTTAAAAATAAGTAATAAAAATAAATATTACTAAAATATAATAATAAGTAATTTGAAAAGCTGCCTATGGTCAGCATTTAGTCTGGAAAAATTCTAAAGCTTTTCAGGGCAGTAGCTAAAAACTGAAAGGTAAATATGCTGGCTAGTTTTATATCAACTTAACACAACAAGCTGGAGTTATTTTAGAAGAGGAAAATAGTTGAGAAAATGCTCCCACCAGATTGGCCTATAGACAAGCTGTCAACATTTTCTTGATTGATAAGTGACGTTGGAGAGCCTAGCTCACTGTAGGCAGTCCCACACCTGGGCTGGTGGTCCTGGATGCTGTAAGCAGGCAGGCTGAGCAAGCCATGAGGAGCACATTTATAAGCAATACCCCTCAATTGCCTTTGTTTCAGATCTTGCCTCCACGTTCCTGCCTTGAGTTCCTGCCCTGACTTTCTCAGAGATGGAGTGTGACCTGAGAGTTGGAAAATGAAATAATTCCTCGTCATACCACTTTTAGTTATGGTGTTTCATATCAACAATAGAAATCCTAATTAAGGAAATGAGTAATTAAGGTTATAATTTTTAAATTATCCTGGGAAAAAAATCCTATTGATGCATAGCATTTTATTTAACTAAATAATACTATAAGATAAGAAAGGCAGTACTACATGGAAGGAAAAAAAAGAAACAGCAAACATTTAAGTCCCAGATGTCAAATAGCAGAGAACATGGGATGAAAATGAAAGGTTCATTAAAGAAATGTATGTTGTAGTACCATAATATGCAATGTAATGAAGAGCTAAATGCAAATAATGAAATAGTTCTAATTTGATCATCTCATGCAACCTATTTGAATACTATAAAAATGGCAACACTTAAACAGCAATCATTACATGCTAACATTACACTCCTCTAAACAGTTTCTAGCATTAATTCATTAATTCTTCAGGCAACCAAATATGCCATAAACTCTCATCATTTGGATGTTAGCTATAGGTGAGGACTGAGATGTAAGAAATTAAATCACCTGCCCTACATTGTATGCCCAGTAATGATGCAGGTTTGCAGCAACCAAATGAAAAGTAACAGCGTCGAGATGAGGTTTGGCGTGCAAGCAGTAGCTATGCAACCTTAATGAGTACAGCTAGGATGTCCACAGTGGATTATTAACAGGAACTTGTATTTCCTGAATCAAAAATCATAATGATAAACAGGTGCAACTATCAGGAGGAATGTTCAAGGGCTGCCAGTATAAGTCAGAACTGAAAAATACCAGTGTCTAGTTCCATTTCAAAGAAGTCAGAAAAAGCAGATCACTAGTAGGCCAAAGGTAAGGACAATTAGAACACACTGATCCAATCTTCATGGCTGTTTATGGGAAATTTAGGAAGGAAGGATGTTGGGGGGCGGGGCTACCCACCACGCTCATATTTCCCGCAGAGTGCTCTTGAGTAGGAGCAGCAGGAAATATTAGATAGAAGGGTTTAGAGGGGAGAGCAACAGACAGAAAATACAGGATAGCCTCGAGGGGGCCTGGAACCTATTCCATCAGGCCCAGACTGTCTCTGCCCTAGGGTATGTAAAGGAATGCCAAGGGGTGAAGCAAAAGATCTCCCCCCAGCACAGCCAAGTGCAGACCATCTCAGACACCTGCACTCAGGCCCGTGGTCTAATCATCCTCCCTATGCAGACCTGCTGGGTAAAGCCACGAGGAACCTGAAAATGGGCTCCCACAGAAGGGCCGTAAAGAAAAATAAAGAGTAGCAGCCTAAATCTCAAGCAGAAATCAGGTTACATTTCTCTAAACTAAACTCCATCACATAATTATGCCTTTATCTAGCCTACCCACACAGCTTATGCCATATTTGGTTTGATAAAAAGGTTAACTATAAATTATCAGAGCTAAAACTCTTTTTTTCTTTTACATATATTTAAATATTTTCATTTTACATACTAGCCACAGTTTCCCCTTCTCCCGCTCCCCCCACTTCTCCCCCCCATGCCCTCCTGATAGGGCATAAGGCCTCCCTTGGGGAGTCAACACAGCCTGCCATACCAAGTTGAGGCAGGACCAAGCCCCTCCCTGCTGCATAAAAAAAAAAAAAACTCTTTAATTTTAACACAATTTCTATTAGACTATAAAGAAGTGGTTTAAATGTAAAATAATAGAATTCACTTATTTAAAGAGTTCTACACATGGGCTGGAGAGATGGCTCAGTGGTTAAGAGCAATGGCTGCTCTTTCAGAGGAACTGGGTTCAATTCCCAGCACCCACATGACAGCTCACAACTTTCTGTAACTCCAGTTCCAGGGGGATCTGACACCTTCACACCAATGCACATAAAGTAAAATAAGTTATATAAAAAAAAAGAGTTCTACACACATCCATTAAAATGTTGAACCATCCTATACTCATAGTCTTCTAGGAATATGGACTGTGGATATTTATGTCAAACTGTAGGAAGAGTTCATTCATTCATATTGAGTTAGATAAACTATCCCTCTTGCCCACTCATGCCATTGCCCCCAAATAGAACCTCTTATCTGGATTCTCAACTTTTGCCCTGTGACTAGTCATGGAACCCATCATTCCATGGGAAAGTTTTAACAGATAAAAGATTTCCCTCTTTCTGAGGCAAAAGAGATGGCTCAGAAGTTGCAAATATTTATTGATCTTCCAAAGAACCTGAGTTCAGTACCAAGTACCTACATAACGTGGCTCACAAACACATGATACTCTAGCTCCAGAGGGTCTGATATCTTCTTTAGAATTCCATGGATACTTCATTCACATGCCATGCATACAAACACACACACACACACACACACACACACACACACAC
>CABHPP010133193.1:0-48947 GCA_902168425.1 Peromyscus attwateri
CTCTGGAATGTCACTTAAGAGATCACTAATTCAGCTTGTGAGGGCCCCGTCCATATGAGCTAACTGCTTCTGTAAGTTCCTCCTCCTAATACTGCAATGATGGTGATTAACTGAGTGTGAGGGGAACACAAACATTAGACAAACATTAGTAGTACATGCACGTAGACAAACATGGTAGTACATGCATAAGAGACACGGGAAATTTTCCTTCATTTCCCAATATTTAGAAACAACATTTTTGTAGTAAATAACTTTGGACATTATGGACAATAACAAAGGAAGGGCATTTCCAGCAGACAGGGATAATCCTTCTGTTTGAAGATCGCCTCAGAAAGATCCTGCCTTGCCCTAGAGTAGAATGAGATCCTTCTGCCCTGCATGCTTACTGTTTGCAATGCAAACATACACCTGAATTTTCCTAGTGCCTTCCTTTTTTCCTGTTTTTTTGGTTCTTTTGTGAAGTCGTCTTAACCAACTTTATTCACTGTGACAGTTTCTCTTAATTTTCAGTTGGAAAGTTCTGGGACATTAAACAAAACATAACAAAAAGGGCTCTTTTAAAAAATATTATTTTACAGAGCTATTTGCTGCATTTATTTTATACACAGCATGATGATTACTTCTCCAGGCTTTTTTCCCTTGTTTTTGCTTAGAGATAACTAGATGAACAATTTTTAGGAGATAGTCACATTACTAAATGCTGAGCACATTTGGGGAAGCTTCAAGACCATTTGTAACACCACTGAAGACATTTTCAATAACTTACACAATTTAGAAATGGAAATTGCTCTTGATGTTAAATTTTAGAAGCAATTTTGTTTAGAAATATTAGTGCATTTTGCAAAGAAACATCAAATCATACAGTGAAGAGGACAACAGGCTTTACAACAGGATTTACAACAGGCTTTACTGACTGAGAGTTCGCATTCTGCTCCTATCATCGAGTTGTTTATTTTTTAGAGCTAAGATCATAGTATGAGGTTTTATGTACAGGTAGGTATGTAGATATTTGGGTTTATGTAAGTGTATATAAATATTTTCATTGATTGGATGACATAAAAACATTAAAAATTTTAACCAAGGCACACTCAGAAGTTGAAAATATATAGAGGTTGAGTTAATATTTAGGCTATTTAGAAATTGGGATTAAAGAAATTTAACTAAGACTAGATAATTCATTGCACCAAGGCTCAGACCTTTCTCTCACTGCCTGGTAACTGCTCTCTCTTAGCAGGCATTGTCCTTACACTTACAAAGAAGCCTCTGCTGCCATGAACCACACTCAGACTACCACCCAAGTCACTGTCAAGGCTTATAGAGGAATAGGCTAATAATTCAACTTTTCTGAAGCATGCTACTTAAATTTAAATTAACCCTACAAAAGGGGGAAATCCTGAACTGAAATGGGGGAAAAGATGTGAATAAAATATTACAGATGCTTTTAGTTGGATGGAATGGTCCTGCTCTATCATTAGAAATAGCCTTTTGATATCATGAATGGAAAACAAAAATGCACTCACTGTGTAACTAATGTGATTAAATAATAGCATTTTTGTTATTGTATAAGCATAAGTCAATGCTAAAACAAACACAAATTATTATAGGAGTAAGCAATGCAGATACTTCTTAAATAGATGATTCTTAAGAATGACTCAATCTTAAATTTTCCTTGTTCTTCATGTTTTATTCAGTTCCTTTCCCTCTGCATTACAATGAAAGTAAACTGCCTACAAGAAAAGAAATACTTATATAAGACATAAGCAGTACTACACCTTTCTGCCCATAGGCCACCTATAAAACAAGACAGCAGAATCGGCATTGGCACAGTGCAACTCACAACCTCATAAACACCTCCCAATAGGAAATAGGCATCCTGCAAAAGGTGAAGAAATGGAGCTTGAGTAAGGACCTATAGTCTCATGGCCAAATGAGACATATAGCTAATAAGGACAAAGTGTGGCTTAAACCAGGCACTTAGGCACTGCTAACTCCCAAGCTACACTCTTGTATAAAAATGTCCAGCCTGCCTTCTAGGACCCAACTGTAGACCAAGCAATAGAAATTATGTGAGGACTTAAGTGGTCATGTAAATGTAAGGTAAACTTTTAATTTAAGGGTCACAGGATGAAACAAAGCATTCTAAGCTAATGAATTCATATCCAAGACATTTGGTGAAAAGTCACATGACTGAGTGTACAAAATTATTGAGAAAGAGAAGAAAAAGAGCTTTGCATATTTCCTAATACTACTGACATTGTGACATTGTGTCTCACCATGAGTAATAAAGAGTCCTGAGAGAGCCAGGTGGTGGTGGCACACGCCTTTAATCCCAGCACTCGGGAGGCAGAGCCAGGTGGATCTCTGTGAGTTCAAGGCCAGCCTGGTCTACACAGCAAGATCCAGGATAGGCACCAAAACTACATAGAGAAACCCTGTCTCAAAAAAACAAAAACAAACAAACAAACAAAAAGAGTCCTCAGAGAAAGAGAATCCTTCCCATTCTAATGCCCTGACTAAAGTATACAATGGAAAGTGTAACTTATGAGTACTGCCTTATAAACTCAGATTATAAATTTGATATTTGGGCTTACTTCATGCTCTAAGTATAAACTACACGGCACATCACCTGGTATCTCCTAGGAGATTTTCTCCCGTTCAATGCAATAAACAATAGTGTTGCAATGATGATGACCAATTACTCAATCTTGAATCTTGGTTTATTCTGCCAGTTAGAAAACAACACCACAAAGGTAAGCTTTGATTACTATTTTCTGTTAACTTCGATACCTTGAACTGTGTTCCATATTTTTCCTTATTTACTCACAAGTCACAAGACAGTTAGAAGAAACACATAGAATTGTTGAAAATCATTCTACATTAATGTAAAGAATCATGATTTTTGATAATTATTTTGAAACTGGAATGATTTGATAGCCAGGGAATAGAATTCATATATTTTAGAAACTTTTTCTTTCTTTTCACTGGTGGTATGTGAGATCTGAGGGAAATAGTTTCTATGAACTCTTTGAGCCTTCTTAACCCCATCAAAGCAATTATCTTCACTCACCATTATCTAGGCCAGCAAGAACCCTCTGTAGAAAGTTGTGGAGTATCTGGTAATACAAATCAAAAGCCACCATGTAAGGTGACAAAAGCAGACTCTTCCAGGTGCAAAATCCTTTATCCTTGCTGTGAAGTATCTGCCTATGTGTTACCCCTCCATCTATGTGTGACTCCTGGGTAGCAAAACACTCACAAGAAAGCAGATAACTTCAAACATTAACTATTGAAAGAAGGTGATGTGTGTGGTGGTTTGAATGATAATGACCCCCATAGGCACATATTTTGAATACTAGGCCCCCAGTTGGTGGGACTGTTGGGGAAGATTGAGGAGGTGTGCCTTGTTGGAGGAGGTGTCATTGGCCTTTGAGATTTAAAAAGACTCCTGATATTCCCAGTGCTACCTCTGCCTCCCAGTTGTCGATCACGATGTGAGCGCTCAGTTGTTCCTGCTGCCATGCCTGTGCTTTGCCATCATGCCCTCTAAACTTCTGGAACCACAAGCCTGAATTTAACACTTTCTAAGATTATAAGTGCCTTATCACAGCAAAGGAAAAGTAACTAAGGTAATATAAGATTGTTTTTGAGAGCTAAAATATTTATTGCATTAAAAAATAAAGTAATGGTTATGCAGAACTTATTTAAACATTAGCTCTATGTCAGTACTGTACGAAGGGCTTTGCTAAAGTTAGAAAGACAGAGTGAGACTCATGGCTGCCTCTACAGTATATTTATGAAGATCCAGCTTATTAGGAAGTAGGATTTATTTTAGTAGGGGTATTGGATGATGAATATGGGGTTTCTTAGAAGCTAAAAAAGTTCCTATTCGGTTTTCTCCACAAGTCTACTGACCACTGAGTAAACAGAAGTAAAAGACACTTTCCTAACAGTGGGCCCCTTCCTAACACACTTAAGACATAATTCCTAGTGAGACAGGACAAAAGCCCACCACTCACAAGGAAATACTTACAAAGCTGCCATTCTCTCTTGATCTCTGGATTACCGCTGAACTACCTATGATAGTACCACAGAGCACTTTACTCTCTTAGCAATCTCCCAAATGCTTAATCTGAAGACTTTTGAAAAGTTATTACACAATTCAAATGTCGCTTAGAAGTTTATGCTTGTTTGTATCTGAATAGTGTGTAGATATTCCACATTACACATATAATTAGTATAATATTCATGAAAGAGTTGCACAATTTACAATTATTAGTTATTGCTGCTTATGTTCAGCAGACACAAGTCTTCCTCTCTCCACCTTGAGGTTCCATTGAATTCTTGCAGCTTTTGTGTTAGTCATTATCATAATCACAGTGGACACCATCATCACTGGTAACTTAGAGTGCATCAATGCCAATTTTTAAGTGGAAGACATGTCTCACCAGGTCTCACAATGTTCCCATAGGATATCTGCCAGCATATGCGCCACTTAACAGATGAGAAAGCTGAATGTTAACTACTTTGTTCTTCTAAATCACAATTAAAATGTTCAAGAACTATGATTTGTTTTTCCAGATGACAAGCTTTCTAAAGCTCGAGTTTCCAACTTGTTATGTGACACTATTCCAGGGAGATGTGAATAAATTTCTATTCACCTGAGATAGGGAACTAAAAATAGACCAAAGTAATGAGACCACCACAGTCCTACTTGGAGAACCAGTGAGTTTACTGGGGTTACTTAGAAGAGTATGGGAGAAGCGTTGCTTACAAAAACAGAAGTGACTCAGAGATAAAGATAACCAAAAGTCCATGCCAGCGTGGGTGACAGCTCATGAAATCTGAAAATCTGGAGCTCTCCGTACAACTTGTAGGCAGTTCAGCAGATTAGACAACGTATACTCAGGTGGCTAGGCTGGTCCTCTAAGCAGCTCAGCTTCTCTGAGAGTGTCTCTCATCAGTCCTGACTACTTAAGAGCTTAGCATATATGGCCAGTTTCAGGGATTTCCTGAAGCCCTGAGCTGTTCACTGCCTGTGCATAATGAGCCTCCCTGCAAGATGGCTGGAGTGGCTCATGGCTCTCTAGAATATCCTATCTCTTGATGAGCTTCCTTCCAAGAGGGAAGATTATCTTGCAGGAAATTGTGACATAACAGAGCTCTAGACCTCTCTGCTTTGTTAGACTTTGAAGCACATGGAAAAGGTAATAGTAAGCTGGAAATAGTAAGACCTGTTATTAAGATTATGCATCAGGGTCGAGGAGAAAGGACAAACATTTCTCTTCCAGATGTACCCTGCAGTCCATATTGATAAGTATTGTCAGTTTCCTGGCATGAGTGCTTAGAGTGTACTGTGACCCTTGTCCTAGGGACCTTTGACTGGATCATGTTTATGCATCAAGCTAGATGTCAAATGAGTTGTCGGGGAGTGCTTCCAGGCCTTGGACATAAATTTTATGTATAATACAGGACAGTGTACAAAGAGAAGTCTAAAGCGACTTTCAGTTGAGGGATAAGGTGGAATGCGTGATCAGAAGACAGATGTGCTGCTCTCACAAGTTTCACTCCCGCCTTCAAGCTCTACTTATCCTCTCCAACTTGGATGCCTTTTTATTCACTTCTACATCCTGCTCGACCATGGACACCTCATCATTCTTCCGTGTCTGCTTCACCACTTACCAAAACCTGGGAAGGGCTGACCATCTGCTTTTGCTTATGCCCACCCCACTTCTGAGCTCGTAGAAATTATAAGAAAAGAAGTAAAGCTATACCAGGCGGCTGGACTATAAATTCCCATCATCTGATTCACCCAAGACTTCCGTCCCAATCAGTAGCAAATTCTGTCCAGTTCAGTATCATTTCCATTCCCCAGCGTGCTGAGGTCGTGGAACTTTCCCCCTCACGCTGTCCCTCATCTCTTCTCCTGAAGTCCTATGTAGAATGATTTACCTGCATCCTATTCCTTCTTGAAGACTGAGTTTTGAGTAAGATTTGAGTTTCTTCCATTTTCTTCTTTCCCATCACAAACTCTCTGATCTTTCACATCTGAAAACACTCATTCCCACGTCTCTTCATTTAATCACAACAATTACATCTCATTACACTCTTTACTTCTCATAGTCCCAAACTCCCTTGCTTCATCCTTTATCATTTTTGCTTTTGAAAACATGAGTAACCAACCTTAGTTGTACTTTCAAATGCGGCCGCCATCTGCCACGTAAACCAAACAAAAGGTTCTCGTATTCTAGTCTTTCAAATTAGAGCCTTAATATTCTTCCCCACATTACATTTGGTCAGCCAACTCCTTATCATGATTCATTCATTCAGCAAACGTGTGTGCACTCTAAGTATCAAGCCCCAGTCTACTAGATATAATGGACAAAATACCTACCTTGTAATATTTACGCCCCAGTGGGGAAACAGGCAATAAAATGTATTGAGAAGTTAAATATTCACATCTTACAATATTAGAGTGACAAAATTAAATCTATGAAGGACAAAACAAAGCATTGAGGAATAGGAGATTGAAGTGAAAGAACATCCAGCATCCGATGAATCCCTTGAGAAGACATTCTCATAAACAACTTCTCAATGCATGCTTTTTCAATATCACGGATCAGTCCTGTGTAAAATAAGAGACAAAATATGGGTGAGGTATTTGTCTAAGCACATTGATATCCCCACACATTCTGAGCCAATTTTTAGGGGAAGAAGAGTGGACAATGAGCAAGGAATAGTGACATACATGTTTTTCAACTTTTAATCCAAAAATTATGAAGTTGGGTAAATTTAAAAGTGGAAACCTGAGTTTAGTGGTTATTTTTAAATGTATTAAAAATAAACAAGTAGACTAATTTTTGAGACAGGGCCCATAATGAGTATTTTAGCAGTGGGAAAATGCTTATGAAAATTGTAAGTTTCTTTTTTGTGCTGTGGGAATATAACAACAATCATGACTGCCAAAGAAACCAGTCAGGAGCCATATATCTACTCTATATGTACGACCACAGGCAAAGTATTTCAGTTATGGAAAATGATTCCTCAAAATTCATACCAAATTTGTATCCCCTGAAAATCAAGTATCCATAAATACACAAGAAAGGATTTGGGCACAATGCTATCAATTTTAAATATTATATATGTGTGTGCCAGTATCATTCAGAAGTCAAGAAGAAAACAGATACAAGACATACACTAAGCTCCCACAGAATTAAAATGTTAAGGAAATATTAAGAGAAAAGCAGGGCCTCTCTGCTGGCCTGATGTGTGGCAGATAAAAGGGGCTACAGGTGCAATTTCAAATCGTTCTTAAACAAGAGAACTCAGAGTTTTCTTATCCCTGAGATACTCTCTTGTGACCATAAAATCCCTTGCAGCCCATGGCATTACTATTTCTAGGCATGATTCACTTTGTGAAACATTTCCAGTTCCTGTAAGGTAGGTGGTTTTTTGTTTTTCCCTAGAACCAAACAACCTTCTCCCATTCAGAGAAGTTTTGCCAGTATCTCCAGGACGCTGCAACCCAGAGCCATTCTCTGTAGGCACTGAGTGAACATTAATTAATGATGACTGGAGGATACTTTACCATCTGCTCTGCACTAATTCAAGACACACTGTTGTTACTTAATTGGATTATTTTTAGTCTTGTAGTTTCAGCTGGATGAACACTGGTGGCTGCCACTCTGAGATGCCCTGGCAAATACCAACTGATGGCTGTCACTGTGAGATGCTCTGGCAAATCCCAACTCCTTGCTCTCCCTCCTTGTCTGGAGGGGTGGCTGCATTGAGTGACAAGCACATCCAAAGAACAATGAAAGCTCTGTTTTGACATTTTATTTTCTTAAAGTCTTTAAGCATTCTTCAGGATAATCATTCAAGTCAGGAACATCAACTGATAGCCTGGAAGATGGAGAGTCAAAGAAACATAAAGAACTATATTTTTAATTAAAATATAATTATATTATTTTCCCTTCCCTTTCCTTGATACAAAGCCCCCATGTTTCTCCCTTCAAATCCCCTCTCATGGCTCCCTTACTTCCTCTCAAATCCACAGCCCTTTTTCCTTTTTATTTTTTTTCATATATATGCAAAATCTATAAATAAAATCTGCTAAGTCCTTTTAGTGTGTACTTCTAAGTTCTTTTAGGGATGTGTGCTGTGGGATGTTCTGTATGGCAAATGTGTTGCTAATAAAACACTGATTGGCCAGTGGCTAGGCAGGAAGTAGGCAGGACTAACAGAGAGAATTAAAAGAGCAGGAAGGCAGAAGGAGACTGCCTGCCAGCCAGCAACCGCCAGGACAAGCAGCATGTAAAGATGCCGGTAAGCCACGAGCCATGTGGCAAGGTATAGATTTATGGAAATGGATAACTTAAGATATAAGGACAGTTAGCAAGAAGCCTGCCACGGCCATACAGTTTATAAGCAATAGAAGTCTCTGTGTTTCCTTGGTTGGGTCTGAGCGGCTGTGGGACTGGCAGGTGAAAGAGATTTATCCTGACTGTGGGCCAGGCAGGAAAACTCTAGCAACAGATATGTGTGTGTGCTTTGTGTGTGTGTGTGTGTGTGTGTGTGTGTGTGTGTGTGTGCACACACATGTACATGTATAGAAGAAATTTGTCTTTTAAAAAAGAGGTAAAAGTTGGAATTTGCATATGTGGAAACTGGTCCTTTTTGTCTTTAAACCACTGTTTCCTCTTCACACATCCTGTTAGACCATGTGATCTACTGGAGCTGTGTTCTGATATGCATTGTAAGCAGCAAACCGGCTTAGTCATTTCAAGCTCATAGCACAGCTATTTCTTTGTGAGACAGTCATTCAGATAGTTTCCAGTCACCTAAAGCAAAACATTCTGAGAAGCTACATCCACTTTTCAAGCACTTAAATTAGGATTATGCGTAAGAAGTAAATACATTCAGGTCTGGTTGGTGATTTATGGTTCAAATTCAGTGCCTTGTTTTCAAACTCTATGGGTCATTGTTCTAAAGCTGTGGTTCTCAACCTCTTTAGGAGTCAAACCACCCTTTCCCCTGCTTATCAGATCCATACATTATAATTCATAACAGTAGCATAACTACAGTTATGAAGTTGCAACAAAAATAATTTTATGGTTGGGGGTCACCACAACATGAGGAACAGTACTAAAGGGTTGCAGCATTAGGAAGTTTGAGAACCACTGTGCTAGAGTGATTTATTATCAATATACCTGAATACTATGGGCCCACCAAAGGTTTAGTGTGACTTTTGCCTTGTCTGCCTTGATCTGCTTTGGCAAAACATAACCATCTGAGATATTTGTTAGCATCATACTTAAAACCTATGTAGAGCACACACCTAAGAGGCATATTCTTGTTAGCAGAGTACATGGCAAGAGGTGATTTCTGACTTTCAAATCCCAGTTCCATTCAAATTAGGTGTGTGCCTTTGGCCAAGCTGCTTAGCATCTAGAAACCTCAATACTCTCAGAATAAAAATGAGTATTTCAACAAAACTGACATCATGAAATTGCCTTCAGTATCACAATCAAAATTCATATAAGGTATTTAATACACTATCTGGATCTCTGAGTCAGTTTTTCCCAGGGGAAAAAGAACCATTACTATATATATATAACAATGCAACATGTGAAACAGGCTCATACGATTATGGTATCTATGAAGTCCTAGAATCTGCAGTCAGCAAACTAGAAGCATGGGAAATCAAGTGCTGTTGTTCTTGTGTAAGCCCAAAGGCATAAAAGTAAGAATGCCAATGACATAGTATATCCAAGTCCAAGGTCTTGAGAAGACAGATCACCAATATCCTTCGCAGGCAGATGGATGCACCAGCTCAAGAGGAGAGAGCAGATTTGGCTTTCTCCTGTGTCTTGACCTTACCAAGGCCCTCTACTGATTGGAGCATCCTCCATGCACATCGCTGGAACTTAATTCTGTACTTGGTGTAGCAATGCAATTGTTCATCTCTCTCAGAAATGTCCTCAGAGATACACATATAATAACAACACATTATTACATACTATGTTATAGTTACACAGTATGTAATCATTTGATATAATAACATAATATATTGTATATTAATATATTATATAATCATATAACCAACTAATATCATTAATGTATTACATAATTATAATTAATATTTATTATGGAACAAATATTTATTCTCTACAAACACTTTGCTACCCCCTTTAGGTATATTATTAGTTTTAATCTGACAAAAGAATGAAGTGAGTATTATCCACATTTCTATAAATACATATTATATAATTAATTAATATGATAATTAATATAAAATATACTATATTAGTAATATGATATATGATCATGTAATTAATAATATTGTATAATTGTAGTTAATATATTGTTTAATATATAATAACAATATATTACTATTGTATGTATATCTATAAAGACATTTCTGGGAGAGATAAACAATTGCATTGGTACACCAACTGTATTACCTCCAAGTACAGGATATGCTCCCTGTGATGTTTGTGGGGGATGCTCCTCCAATCAGCAGAGGAACACAGGCAAAGGCTGAATCTGCTCTCTCCTCTTGAGCTGGTGCACCCATCTGTCTGTTAAGGATATTGGTGATCTGGCTTCTCAAGACCTTGGACTTGGATGAAGTATGTCATTGGCATTCCTAGCTCTACGCTTGGGGCTTACATGGAACAACACTTGACTTCCCATGCCTCTAATTACTACATATAATAGCATAGACACATATAAAAATACTTCATAAGGTACCTGAGAATTCTTTAACCTAGTCAAGTTGAAATATAAAATTAACCATCATTTTTTTTTACTTAGCATGTTTTCTATAAATCTGCATTACACCTAGTCAGCTGAAATTGCTCTCAATCATTTGAGCTAAAGACTCCCCATTATTCTATAACTCCATGGCATAGTCACCTCCTTAACTAATGGACTCATTCTTTCCTTAACTCAAATGTTTTTTATTTCTCTTTTTCTGTACTAACACTCTGAGATATGCTAGCATGAGAATACTGGCTTATCCTAGCAATGAGGTTTTTTTTTTCTAGTTTCCCATACTTGCCTCATGTATAAGAGTATACACACCACCACCACCACCACCATCGCCAGGAGACTGAGTCCATTTCTGTTGTTTGTAGGCATATGGTTTCAAGGCTGACCACTCTGCACCAGGCAAGCAGTAAGAGTGCTCATACCTGCAAGAGGGTAATTACCCTCCCAGCCATCATTAGTTCTGGGAACCATTTTTGTAAAAGATTGGAAATCTTTTTAATAAAAAGTGGTAAGTATGAGAAACCAGAATAAAACCTCTGCACTCCCACTGTATAAGCCTGAACTGAACACCAGCAGAGCCACGTCTTGTGAGCCTGCTGTAATTTCTCAGTGAAATGTTGCTGTGAAATGTTATATATTAATTTTGTAACTCTCTAAGAGTAATTTAATAACTTTAATTCCCAATTTCTTGGGGCTTACCTTATTAAAAAAAACCACCTACTGCCCATAAGTAATAAAAAGATACATAATTTCTGATGTTACAGGTAAAAATTGAAGCTCAAAGAAATTAAATGACTTCCCTGAAGCTTGCAACAAAAATTGGAGAAAGTCACACCAGGGCCCATGAAAACCCAAAGTCTGTGTTGTTTCTTAAATATCTACACTTTAAAAACCTAATGAAAGCATTCTCTCAAAGCTGGGGATAGCAAAGGGGGGGGGGACACAGGAAAGTTTGATTTTTTCTCCTTCCTTTAGGAAGCAATTGGAAGTTCATTGAGTTGTCCCAAAGAACTATGGTTTATTCTTTTCACAATACAACTTCAATGGATGGACTAGATTGATGCATCTCTAATTCCTTTTTTTTTTCTAAAATCACTACCAAACCTTCTCATTCTAGTGCAAATGACTCTCCTATGGTGATACTTTATTTGTGCTGAAATGTAATTTTATTTGTATGTTAATAAATAAAGTTGCCTGGGGGTCAGAGCTAATAGCAAGCCATAGCAGAAGTCTGGCAGTGGTAACACATGCCCTTAATCCAATCACATAGTAGGCAGAGTCTGTGTTTTCAAAGACACAGCCAGCTTGGAGACACACGCCTTTAATCTCAATACCAACCATAGAGACCTGGAGGTCTGCATAGACAGGCAGTGACGAGGAGGTCATGTGGTTGGGTTTAGAACTAATGAGAAGGCAGAACAGAAAGTCAATAAAAAATACAGATGCACAGGAAGTAGGTCTCTTTTCTCAGGGGAAGGACAGCAGCGGCAGCGAGGGGTAAGAAGGTGGTCTCAGCTCTTGGCTACTGCTCTCTGATCTCTAGGCTTTTAACTCTGCATTTGGCTCTGTGTTTCTTATTTAATAATACCGTTCAGAATTACATCTACACTCTCCTTTGAAACCCTATAAATATAACAAATATAAACTGAAACCATGAATCAGTTTTAGTTCTTAAAGTACTTACTATGTTATTCCACTTTCTGGACATCTCTTCTGGTAAGTCACAAGCATTCTTGAAGGTAGGAGTTGTGTCTCAAGCAGTTTTGTATTTTCAGCAACTGCAACAATGTATCCAGCTCCTGAAAGATGCTCTGGAGATGTTAATTGTGAAGCAATGAACGAATGAACAAGAAACCCACAAATGAATGTGATGACCTACCATGTGTCACTACTAGAACAATAATAATAAAATACCAAGGACAGAATTCCCCCAGATGGATTCCTCTTTTGTTCAGCTAAACCAGTCAGCAACTCAAAATACCAATTCCAATTCTGAAATACCTATAACTTTAAAAATTAAATATTAACTTTTTAATTTATGGAACAAATATTTATTCTCTACAAACTCTTTGCTATGCTCCTTAGGTACATTATTAGTTTTAACCTGACAAAAGAATGAAGAAGTGCTTATCCTCATTTCTGTCCATATTAACTGATGCAAGCTAAATACACTGAAATAAATTCACATTATTAGCCCACACCACCAATAGGATCTAGACCCAGTGTGCCTGATTCTAAAGTTCATGCTCTTCACCAACTGTCAACAGCTCCTTTTAAAACGTTACTAAATAAATCAAGCTCTGGGATAATACAGTGTGGAATAAAAGAATAAAAACAGATCCCAACGCTTAGTGTTTCGCTTCAGTTTCCAGCACTGTTTGTTTGGTTGCTTGAGGGTGTATAGACCTGTAATGGTAATTTTATTAGAGGACACTTAAAATGGCACTGCAGAGAATGTCTTTTATCACAGTGGCGCCTCAGTTTGGCACTGCTGCTAGTGTCTCTGATGAAGCTGTTTCATCTGAGATTTCTTTGCGTTTATTGTGTGTGTGTTTTCCACTGTGTCCAGCCATTCGGGTGGTAGCATATGGTTGGTTTTGTTTAATTGGACTTTCTCTTATGCTGTGTCTGCAAAGCTTCTAGTAATTTATATTCAAATGTTTGTCATGCCCTGGAAGTCTGTTCCGGGATGCCCATGTTTGTTTTGTGGCCCATGACTATAGCATGTCTTCTGTATTCTGGCAGAGATTTTTTGAAGATTTCCTGATATGTGCTGGCTTTGTATTAAAGTGTAATTCCTGCTGTTTCCTTGACCAGACACCAGAGTTATCACAGGGAAGGAGTAGATAAGGGGAAGGATCATCTTTTAGCCAATTCGAGGAAACAAACTAGAAGAAAGTAGTTTTGTTTATCAAAGACAGAGTGCTAGAGGATTCGTGTAGCATTAAACATTTATGAAAGCTTATAATGCGACAAGCACAGGCTATCATCAAGGCTCGGAAGATGTAAACAATGAGTATAGAGAGGCCAACAGGAGCTAGACTCAGCCCAGATTCTTAAATGCCACTTAACTGAACTCAACAAGGTGAGTTCGATATTCACCAGGTAAGCGACACTGGGCAAGGTATTACAACTCTCTGTGCTTCTATTTCCCACTCTCTTTAGTGAGGGTGATGATTATTTCAGGCCTGGTGGGAGATAAATGAGCTATTGTTTATAAGGAATTTAAAACAGTGGACATAATATCACTTCTGGTGAGGAAGACCACGGGAGCAACTTGATGAAACAATAAGCTCTTGACCATGTTTCTAATTGTTTAAGATCAAATTCTTGGAAATTCATATGAAATGGCAATTGTGCAATTATGTGATACAAAGCAGAGGGAGGGAGGGAGAGAGGGAGGGAGGGGGGGGGAGAGAGAGAGAGAGAGAGAGAGAGAGAGAGAGAGAGAGAGAGAGAGAGAATCCTTAAAGCGATGTCACCACTAGAGACAAGATCCTGTGGTATTTGGAGTATATTATCTTTTGATAAAATGATGACATTTCTCAGGAAAGCCCAAGAGCATCCAAATCCCACAATAAAAAGGACATAAAACCCAACCAGGATTCTGCAGCCTTCTGGGACCGTCATGCCGCTCATCTGAAATCCTGAAGAGAATTTTTCCTCTCCATTTCCACTTAGAGGAAGTGCAACATCTGTTTGTTTCTTTATCCTATAGTTTGCAACGTGCTTCTCTGGTTGGGGGAAAGTTAGGAAAGAAAGGGGCAAGAGGGAGCCTAAAGGAATAAATTAAAAGTAGACAAAAATCAACATGTCTGAGAGACACCATTATATGAAAACATAACCTTACCGCCAATGAACTCCTACTTTTCTTTCAAAACAAAAGTTGGTATGGAAATACTTTGGCACCTTTAAGTGTCAAATGCTTAGGCATTAGTCTGTCGTGTTAGGCACTGAAGAGGACCTGGTGAGCCTGACAAACACAGTTCCATAGCTGCCCTCACAGGGACAACGATGTGTTTTCATGTACAGATGAGCTGGAAGGGGTGACAGAGAAGGGAAGTAAGTGGCAGTTAAGAATTGGAGGGATGGGTAGAAATGAACAAAAGTATTATGGGAGGGAGAAGCAAACAGGAGAGAGAGAGAGAGAGAGAGAGAGAGAGAGAGAGAGAGAGAGAGACAGACAGACAGACAGACAGACAGACAGACTGACAGACTGGTGGCTGGGAATGAAATCAGGGCTTTGTGCATGCTATGTAAACACCCAACAATTTAGTTAAAACCACCTCCCTTAAGAAGCACCCATCAAATTCTACCATGTGATAGGTGTTGGGGTAAATGACAGCAAGGGTGCACACAGGATGCTGAGGGAACAGGAGAGTCATGCACTCAAGAGTCTGGGCTACACATGTGGAGGGGTGGGGTAGAGAGCAATGGAGGGGAGCATGATCGTAAAAGGGGCTTTCTGTTCACTCTTTTTAAAGAGGGAGGAAACTAGGTGTGTAAACAGTGTTGAGGAAAACTAGTAGATAGAAACAAAAACCTAAAACATCAAGTAATGTCTCTGAGGACACAGAAAGTGTGAGAGGGAAGAATCTGGAGCTAGATAGGGATTGGTTTTGTAATCATATGAAATATCATAGGTGTGTCCATATCTGTATAAGTCCTTTCCTATTCTCATGGGCTTTTAAATCTCCTCCATAAAAGTGTCTAGAGTGAGTTCCATGTGAGCAGGAACTATGTCTCTCTTCCTTATCAGTGCCTTCATTGACGCCCATGGTGTATGATGCCATGGTATATATTCATGGGGAGTTAGATATGCTGTGAAGACTTTATGTATTCATAAATACAAGACAAAAGAAAGTGGACCCGGTTTAGGAAGGCTAAAAGAGGACATTTCAAGGCCAAAATGTGTCAAACAGCAGTAGCTCACAAGCATCCTTTTACAATTCAAATCTCGGGGCTCTATCAAGAGGCAGAATGGTTCATACATAATTAATATGCCTCCTTCAGAACCCTCAATTCTGAGTTTGACTGAGATCTTCAAGTCCTCTAAATCTGAGTTTCCTAACTAGCAGAAGGCAAGAAAATAGACTTGATGGAGGGACACTCCTATGGAGAAGAAACATCTATACATTACCAAAATTGAAAACTGAGAACCAAGGGCTGTATAGCTTATCACCCACAGATTTTCACACTCAGAACAGTGAAACCTAACAGAGCCGTACCAAATAGATATTTGTGTTTATCTTATTTATACTAATAATGATTTCCAAAAATGTTTTTACATTTATTGTTTAAATCTGTCTTTGAACAACTTCACATTTGTATCCAATTCCAATAATGCTTTTTGGCTAGAATTGAAAATGTAGTTAAGGCTACAGTGGAACATTTGGTCTTGTGATACACCTCTTGGGTTTACTCATAGTCTAGACCCCTCTATTATCACACAGATAACAAGTAACAAAGATAGGTCTCAAATCCGTATCTGAATGTAATGGGAAGTCTTCCTAAGCACCAATTAGGAAAGGCTAAAAATTAAAAAGTTGTGGGGCAAGAGACTGAAGAAAGACTGGGCAAAAGAAATAATAGATCCTAATAAATGTATTAAGTGGCAATATATTAATATGTATTAATACATATTTCTCCATATCTTTAGAGAAAGAGAGAGCAGAAAGAAGAGGAAGAGAAGATATCAAGTTGAGAGAGGATGTGGGAGAGGGTGCTCAGGACTTGGATGGAGAACCACAGGGGTAAAGGGTAGATATGACCTAAATCAATTCTATTCATAAATGAAATTACCAGAGAATAATTTTTCGAAGAATGTAAAAAATTCCAGGAATTAAAGAAAAAAATCATTGTTTTTTTTTAAGTGAAAGAGACATAAAAAGTACATACAGCCGGGTGGTGGTGGCGCACGCCTTTAATCCCAGCACTCAGGAGGCAGAGGCAGGCGGATCTCTGTGAGTTCAAAACCAACCTGGTCTACAGAGCAAGATCCAGGTCAGGCACCAAAACAACATAGAGAAACCATGCCCCACCCCCCCCCAAAAAAGTACATATATATATTTGTGTTTTATAACATGTTTAAAACATATGAAAAGTGATTCACGGTTATAGGACTCAGAATAGTGAACCATTAATCAGACTTTTGTCACGGTGACATGTGACAGAAACTGTTTAAAGTGGGAAAGATTTATTTGGCTTACGATTTCAGAGACTTTAGTCCATGGTTGGCTGGTTCCCTTGTTCGGGGCCAGAAGTACAGTTGAGTATGGTGGTGGGGACCTGTGGAGAAGGCTGCTCACCTCAGTGCAGCCAGGAGGAAGAGGGAGCAAACACTTGCCCTAGCTTGCCTCCTGCTCCTTCCTGTTTCATTTGCTGCCTGCATACCCAGCCTGAGGGATGGTGTTGCTGACATTCAGGGTGGGGCTCTGGTTAGTTAATGATCCCCCAGAAGAACCCTTACAGACACACACAAGAGCGTTTACCAACCTCACAGATATCAGTCATCACAAATGGGCGTCGTAGTAAAGGGTAATGGAAGCATCAGGCCCTTCTTGATCTAATTGGGGTGTACCTGTTGTGTTGATATGATGATGTCGTAAGCCAGAGACCGCCAAGAACACACCTCTTCTGAACTCCACTTGTACTTGGGGCAATAAGAAGCTCCTGTGGGGAAGCTTGTTTTTTCTGATTCATTTCCCTTTCACAGTCCAACTGTCAGTAGGAGGAAATTACATCTTTATCACTGGGAAGATATTTACTGTATATCTGTATGTTTGTTGAGCTTTACATTGATGATGCATGTACTTTACTGACCTATATCATACCTCAATAAGAAAATTAAAAAACCAAAAAGAAACAATTTTCTGCATTTACACTTGGCTATTCTCTGCCTCTTCCCTAACACCTGTCTACTTTCCCACTGAGCAGCTGTTCCATAACCCCCAAGACACTGGCTTCCTCCAAGAATTGCCTTCAGAATGTTGCTGCCACTGATTCTATAATGTTCTTTGGGAAACAAGCTTCTCTTTTTCTCTCCTGAGACCCTATCTGTTTCCTTCCTTCAAGAAACCATCTAAGTGTATGAGGTCTTTCCAAAGCCCCTTACAGGACAGGAGAAGCAGCACAGAGGGGCACCCCTGGTGCTGGCTCTTCACATCACATACCATTCTGTTGCCCTGTGCAACTCCACACATTTCACAGAGATAGGGTTGTATTTGTGACTCTTCCACGCGTTTCAGGAACTTTCCAGCTAAAATATCATCATCTGCGTGTCTCAGACATTAACAGACACACACACACACACACACACACACACACACACACACACGCCCACGTATTCCTTGAAACCCGCACACATCTATAAGCACATTTCAGGTACACCCGGTCCTCTGTCTTAGTACGATTTGAAATAAGGCTGTTTTCATATATGATGCTTCAGAATATACTTTTTATTACATATGAAGGAAAACACTTTACTGTTTCATTTCATTTGGGGATCAGGAAGTTTCTTTCTCCTGTTCTTCCTTTCTTAATATCTTCCTCTGTAAATAGAAAAGTTCTTATCTTTTACCACTAGGTCATCGTAAAGCTCATAGAAGAAGGCCCCTGCTCCGTGATTACATTTAAGGTTACTTTGCTGACACCTACTGGATAGGATCTTTTATACAAATATGTAACCAAGGCGGGGCACAACAATTCTTTTCCGGCTGTGATGTACCAATATTTTTAAGATGAAATAAACTGGGTTGGCCAAATTTAATTTTCTTGTGTTTTGTAAATAGACTTGTTCCCTTCCTCCCCTCCTCTGTCCTTTTTTTAATAAGTAGGGAAAATATAAAGGCTCATCATTTCAATATTTTGGGCTTGAAAACTAGAGTATTAACTTTTCTCTAGAACAGTAATGGAAGAGAAAATTGGTGTATACTCAAGAGGCTGCATCACGTTATCTTCCTGCTGATACATCTCCCAGCTTAACAAAACAGATGAGATGAAAATATTATGTAAATGAATCAGCTGGCTTCTACTGAGAAGTTAATGTGCTCTCCTCAGTCACCAAGCAAGGCCATTCTAACCCCAGCCAGGCACTTAGGAGCATCAGAAAGCCCAAAACAAGTAAGGGGCTTATTTAATAGCTAACTAGAGGTGATGACATTATTACTCTTAGTTGTAACTCTAATGCTACAGAAAATGTACACCTATAATAGAACTTAACATGTATCTGGCTCAAGCTCTTCATTGTTAGGTTGTACAAGTGGAAGTTTCTAATAATGAGAATGTCATAAAATGCCTGAGTTAGTTCTTAGTTTATAACCTATAAACAGCAGGCCAACAATTCACCCAGTTGCCACTACATGCTTGGTCTTTAGGTGGTGACTTAACTATTTATATCTCCATAGCAACTCCTGAAATTACATGAGGGATTAAGATCTGTAGATGAATTTCTAAATGGTCTTATTAAATAAAAAACACAGAGCCAAGTATAGGAGTGAAAGACTTAGATCAGGGAAATAGGAAAAGCCACTGGCCAACCTGACCTCACCAACTCTGCAGCTTCTAAATGTGAGTTACTTCCTGTATACCCACGCCTTTATTGCCTTGCTGTTCTGCCCTCTCATTGGCTATCTTAACCCAGCTACCTCACTTCCCTTCCCTACACAGTTCTGTCACTTTCTGTCTGTCTGTACAGACCTCCAGGCCTCTATGGTTGGTACTGGGATTAAAGGCGTGTGTCACCACGCTTGACTCTATTCCCTAGTGTGTCCTTGAACACACAGAGATCCTGCCTGCTAAGGGATTAAGGGTGTGTGCCGTCTGACTTCTTTGTTTACTTAAAATGGCTGGCCTTTTCCCCCTGATCTCTAGGCAAGCTTTATTTATTAACATACAAATAAAATATCGCCACATTTCAGCACACATTAAATATCACCACAAAGATCAATTGTGATTTCAACTCACAGCTTGTACTAAAGACAGAGTACATGACCTAATGAGAAATATGCAAATATGCATGTAAATTTAATAATATTTTATAATTTTTATATGTATTTATTACATAGATATTAATTTATTGCTGTAAGTCATCCAATATTTAGCAATTTCTGTATGTAATATCTACAACTGCTGTGCCTCTGAAATTTAAGCACAGCTTGACTAGGGCCTCTGCTTCTGAGTTCCACAGAACTAAAATAAATACGCTGGCTGGGGCTGTAGTCTTATCTGACCTCATCAAGTCTCAGCTTGGGAATCATATGTGTCTGGGCTCTCTGGGATTGCCAGACTCATTTTCTCAAAGCTTCAGAACAGGGCTCTACTTTCTGCAAGTTGTGTGTCAAACACTGACTCAGCACCATGAGCTCCTCGCCATGTGAGCGTCCCAGCATAGTTACTCATCTTTGGTTTCTTAGTCAAAGCCAACAGGAAAGAGACTCCATCTAGACAGGGTTACGCTTTTGTGGACCACAGCCACATTATGCCATCCATATAATCAAATAATGCCTTTGCTAAATTCTACATAGGAGCAGATGAAAGATCGCATCCACATGAAAACCTGAACACCAGAGCTGGGAACACTGGGGACCACCCTTGACTCTTTACTTGACAATACAGTTTCAGAATTACCAAACTCATTTTCATGTGAAAGACATGAAGTAAGTTTGTCTTGGAAGTGCTGTGTGTACATTAGTTTAATTGACAACATTCAAGTGATTCTGGGTCCTTTCCACAGACGAAACAGCTCCAGGGAAATGTGTGAGGCCAAGGAAACCCCTGGCCAGCATCAGAAACTGCAAGAGATGGTGCAGATGTAGTCAGAGTGGTCGAGTTGCTGATTAATGCCACAGCATTGGTCCTTAGTCTACTATGAGAAACAGTACTTCTTGGATTATGTGTACCCTTCAGGGACAGAATACATATGTGTCCAAAGAAAATTTATCTCAGTAAAACAGGCAAAAAGATGAAAATAGACCTGTTGGTATGGCTCAGTGATAGAGAATTGTGTAGCATGCATGTGACCCTAGGTTTCATCCCCAGTACAGCAAAAGTCAAAATCATAAAGGAACCAAGTAGACCATTTTACATATAAGCCTTACAGCCAGATAGCTATTTTAGATTTTAAAAATCACACTTTCCAACAACTACAGTCAAAAATGTTCATTGCTGATAGGATGCCACATATTTCAACACCTATTTCAATGGTCTTGAGTGCATTTTAAAAATAGCACACATTTGAAAAGCTCCCACAACAAGCCAGGCACTCACAATCTTGCCAACCTATTTGTCCTCCATTAATTCTTGAAATTCATAGCCATGGATTTAAGCAGAACTACAAACAATGCTGGAACAAATGTTGGGAATGTTTTATTAACATGAATAAGCAATGGTAAATCGTTTCCTCTATTTAGAGAGCTGGGCTATGATGATATGTGAGAGATGTTTTGTAGATTTAAAGGTGAGTTGCAGACAACTTAACATCAACTCATCAATGCAAGAACACTGCCAGGTTGATAATGAATGCTAAATAGTCTGATTTAATCTTCAAGGTAACCTTGCAAGCCACAGTAATACCCTTACATTTAAAAGAGGTAACTTAGGCAACTAGCCCACGTAGATAAAGGAATATATGCATGGATGTATCCTTGGTTTCAAAACACTGTCACATAAGTGTTCTGTGGAAAGGAGAGGACACTAGGTAGGTTTGTGGCTACTGGGATTCTTGGGCCTGGCCTGTATAAGACCCAAACAGTTGTTGACAACTGCCCTACAGAAACCTTCCCTACTTCCATGGAAAAGAAAACTTCCCATATGTTCTAGAAACTTTCAATATGCTCCTTTCTGTAGCTCAGTTCTTGTGGTACATCGTTCCAGCTCTCCAGTTCATGTTTTTTATTATGACCAAATTCTATCCAGGTCACATCTTTCAGAACACTTTTCTTACATGGGTGGGGATAGGCATAGAACCAGAATAGATGAGGGCTTTTTTATAACTGTCCAGAGAAAGATAGATTCTCCGCAAGGTTCTGGGACTTTAATATCCTGTACATCTGAATGTGTTAAAGGAGGGGAAAGGCAGAGTAGAGGAAAAGATGTGTAGTGAGAACAAAGAAAGTAATAAGAGATAGGTGTAGCACACCTTTTAAATAAATTACTTTAGTCTTGAGGTGATGTTTGAGCCCCAAATTCCTTTGAATTCTGAAAAAGAAAAGAGTTACAAATTTTAAAAAGCTGGTGCTCCTTAAGTGACTATGCTCAACCTTGTGATTTTGAAAGTCCATCCACATTCAGGCAGAAAAAAAATTATCTAGTGATGGCAATCGAAATTAAATTCATTAAGAAAATAAGTCATGCGTGTATATTTTCCATTTTATTGTGTTTTATGCAGGATTCCAGCTATGAATCCTTTTTTATTTCCCTCTGTCAACCTCTATTGAAGTCTGTAGAGTTTAAGGAAGCCTACAGATAAGGAGGCTGTAAGATTTTATTCAGAAAACCTCTGTGATCAGAGCAACCAAGAGCTTATATTAGCATAAAATTCTCAGCAGCACCTTCCATGTTTACCCAAATGCATGCAAAATGATGTCAACTAATTTGTACTTAATCCATTGTTGGAATAATTTATTTATGAAAGTAAACTTGAGTAACATTGTAATCAGTGTGAGAACAGAGAAAAGTGGAGGCATAAATAGCTTAAATAAGTAATGAAGTGAAATAAATAGAGGAATAAGACCATCATTTCCCACTTAAAAGCACGATAGACCTGTATGTCTTCACCCCATAAAGAAAGCAAGTACCAATGCTCTTGCCTGCAAATGTCACAAAAAGTAGAAAGGGTCGACTCCTCAGTCTTAGAGAATGGTTTTATTTGATATTGAGTAAATCCTGCCTACAAATGCGCTCGGTCTGTTTTACTTTCCCTGTCTTTTGCAAAGACTCACAGGTGATGTCATCATTTTCTA
This sequence comes from Peromyscus attwateri, assembly GCA_902168425.1. NCBI lineage: Eukaryota > Metazoa > Chordata > Mammalia > Rodentia > Cricetidae > Peromyscus > Peromyscus attwateri. The sequence continues at coordinate 22,731 of CABHPP010133193.1, forward strand.
GTCACTTTCAGGTGCCGGCTACTTTCAGACGCCATCACTTGGAGACCACCCATACTCCCACGTTGAAAAGCGTGCAGTGAGAAGGACCATACCACTCTTTCTTTTGCTTTTCTTGCTGCTTCTAAGCAGCAGTTGTTCAGCTCTGCCTGGGACTCAGTGAGTGATTAATTCCTGGAGTCAGACTTTAGCAAAGTCATGTACATTACAGTAGAAGTCTCATTCTGCAAATAATTTTGACCTTAAGTTGAAATAGCCCTATATTTAAATTTTCCCTCTGGCCCATTTTTGTTCATAAGATTTTAAGATTTATTTTTATGTTATGTAAATAAGTCTTCTACCTGCATCTATATATGGACAATGCATGCATGTCTAGTGCCCAAGAAGGTCAGAAGAGGCTGTCAGGTCCCCTGGAACTGGAGCTACAGATAGCTTTGAGACACCATGTAGATTCTAGGACCCAAAAGTGGGTCCTCTACAAGAGCAGTAAGTACTTTTAATGGCTGAGCCATCTCTCCAGCCCTTCTGGCAAATGGTTGGTTTATTTAGAACAGAATCAGACAAGAAAAAAAATGTTATCCCTTGAGTCTTGATGGTAATCTACATGTACTGTCAGTCATTAGGTATGTGATGAGTCACTGCAGGTAACTTGAAACATTCCCTTGTTCTTGGAGCTGGCCTGACCCTCTGTCCACATGCCAATAGTGAGGAGAGAAGCCAGGCCCATTCTTTCACATACTCTCTCCTCCCCTGTTCAACAGAGGGTCTTCCCTTCCCAACTCCATGCAAAGTACCTAGCTTTCCCTTCCTCACTCTCTAGCATCTCCTCATCCCAGCTAGCTGCTCTCCCATGACTGTTCTTTTAGAATGGCTCGAGCCCAGTCTTCCACCAACAGACACAGTATGGTAGCCACACTCATAACGTTGAAACCTGAGTCTTATATCCATTATCCAAGTGACCTTGTAAAGTTCCAGAATTATATACAATAGAATTTTTAAAAGTCCAATAATATATAAGATCATAAAGGACCACAATGTCCATGCACACAGTATACAGTGCAAGGTCAGACTAGGATCTCAGGGTTCTCTTTTTCAAAGCAGTCTCACTATTTCCCATTGTGGTGCCCCTTACTGCAAGCCCTATCTCAATATCTCCCCTTTATCAGGGATTCCCTCCATCAAGTTGCTATTCTCCTGCTTATATAGAATAGATGGACAAAAGTGTGAATATCAAAAGGTGAGTTTAGTTATCTCAAGCTGGCCAAAAATGGATATTCTCTTTGTGATAGGAACTACTCAGTGGCATTTCAGGTTGGAAAGAAGGATTAAGGATAGTAAATAAACTACCCTGCATTCAAAAAATGTCCAAGAGATGTTTGGGGAAAGAATGAGAACAAAAGAAGGGAGTGAACAGCTCAAAGAACAGAGAAGATAGCCAGCTGCATGGGAGGGAGGCTGAAGGTTGAGGGCAGAAGATAATCAATAAAAATGCAGCAGGCGTTCTAGAGTGGTTAGAAATGGGGTCCAGTATGTCCACAACAACAGCTTAATTAAGCACGTACACACTTAAATGCCATAAAAGTATTCACAGCAAATAGAAAAACATATTCAAAAACATCTTCTAAATGTCAATAGGAACAGTGAGGGTTTGTAGAATTTGAATCACAGTCTTCTCCCATTCCACCCCAGTCTCCCAGGCTGTGTCATAGATTCACCATACCACAGTAGCTATAACTTGCTGGGATGTCCCCTACCCGGCCAGCTGCATGTATGAGGTTGTGATTTTACCCCCATTATGTCCAGCAACAGCTCTATTCCCAGTGGCATGGTGCAGCCCACTTTTGCCTATCTGAAGAGCGGTGATTCAAGAATATTGAGGCCCTATCATGTCTGCTCAAATGTGCACATAAAGAAAAGATTCTTACACTGGGAAAGCAAGAAGAGAGATGAGATGCTGTCAGAATCTCCCACTAGTACCCTCAGAGACAGCAGGAGGTGGCTCTGTTTCTGCCCAGAGAAAGAAGCAGAACAGAATGTAGGCTTATGGCCAGAGAACTCCACGGCTCCCTTTAAGGGAACTAACTTGTTTTGAAACACAATAGTAAGAACCTCATGTGCCTAAACCCATGCGGACAGTAGAGTTCACAGTTAAGGGGGACAAGGAGTGCTCTGGTGTTAGTAATAGGTCAAATAGAAGAACAGCAGGATTTTACAGAGGGACATGGGAGAAGGTATAGCAAAGAGCCTTCCAGAAGTCACAGGAAAACTGTGCAAGCAACAGACCCCCCCATTCAAGAACAATCTGAGCAGGGTGGATGTATCCTGCTCCCTATGTACCCACACGGCATTACTAGGAAGTCAAGAAGGCTTCCTGGCTTAATGGACTTAGTAGTCATATCAAACAATGATTGTAAACTTAGCTGTTCTGTCCTATGAACAGTTTCTAGAAAAAGAAAATCCTTATTTTAAAAAATCAAATACTTACCTAAAGGCCTGGAGGATTGTATGCAAGATCAAAAATCAGAGCTCTTTAAGAAATGACCAGAGGTGAAATTTTTCAAGCTATGATCCTTGAGTGAATTCTAGAATAAACTACCAAAACTCTTAGAACAACTTCTAAGCCATGTGTACAGCCACTGCTAAATGACGGAAGTCTAACTAGTGTGGTGCAAAGTGCTTCATTTGGCCCATAAGTGGCTTATGTTGATTCAGGAGCTACTCCAACATGCTAGGTAGGATAGAAGACAAACACAAGAGAAGACAAACTATGCAGGAACTTTGGAGGCTACACGGTGCCTGGGAAACAGACTTCAGAGAATTGACTCAGTCACATCTTCAATCAAGTAAGTAATAGAAGCAAATAACAGATGTAAGTCCCATGGAAGACATGCACTAAGGACAGGAAATGTAACACAAATCCAGAAAAAAAAATAATTTTTAGAGTATCAGATGTTGGACTTAATAAACATTGTTCATGAGATAGACGATATTAATGAAAACACAGAAATGATGAAAGTGAATCTTTTAGATGTTCTTGAGTTGCAAAGTACAGCAACAAAATTATTAAAGGGACATACATCAGTCTGTTTGTTCTTACATGGTAAGACACCACAAACTGGGCGTCTTAAACAGCAGGCCTTTATGATCTCACATTCTTCAAAACCAAAAGTCTCAAATCATGTTGTCATTGGCATCACTTCCTTCTGTCTCTCTCTCATGTACCTCATTTTTAGATGCCGAAAGCTTGCTGTCAATCTAGAATATTCCTTGATTTCTACTGTCATCTCAGTGACTACCTTCATCTCCACATGTCATCCTTGTGAGAACCAGGGTCAAAATCTTCCCCTTTGATAAGGACAGTGGTCATAGTTGATTCAATGTCCACTCTACTCCAAGATGACGTCATCTTAACTAATTATAGTCTTTTAAGTGTTTTATTTATTCTTTGAAATTTTCATAAGTGTAGGCAACATATCTTGATCGTTTCCATTCCTCGAACTCTTCCTCCCACTCCCCTCACAAGGAAAAGAAAAAACACCTCCCTCACAACTTCATATACCACTGGTTCCAGATGTTTGTGGGTCCCACCACTGGATGCTGTGGGATAATACCCTTGTACACTGTAAAGATTTGTCACTCGAAATGGTTTAATAAAACGCTGACTTGCCAGTAGCCAGGCAGAAAGTATGGGCAGGGCAATCAAACTAAAAATGCTGGGAAGAGGAAGAGAGGAGTCATTAGTCACCAGCCAGACACAGAGGAAGGAAAATGAGAATGCCAAACTGAGAAAATGTACCAAGTCACATGGCTACACATAGATTAAAAATTATGGGTTCATTTAAGTGTAAGAGCTAGTTAGTAATAAGCTTGAACTAATGGCCGAGCAGTTATAATTAATATAAGCTTCTGGGTGTTCATTTGGGAAGCAGCTGCTGGGTATTTGGGAGTTGTTGGTGGAACAGAAACTTCTACCAACAACCAGTAGACCACATCTCCAGGTAAAAGTGACCCTGCCTCCCCCAAAATCTAATAGCTGCCAATGGCTCCTCAACCAGAGATAGGACCTTGGGGTCCACTCCCCTATCTATGCTTAAGTTTAAACTGCCTTGACCCTGTGAAGGTCATATGCAGTTTATCACAGCTACTATGGCTTCCTGTGTTCAGCAGCCATCATGTCCAGAAGACAGCATTTCACAGTACTCCTTAGCAATCCTATATTAAAATAAGATCACACTGTATGGCATAGTATTACCGGTAATCTGCATTTGAGGCAGTATCTCTAGGTTCTCATCCTATTTAAGAAGGAAATAAAAGCCCATACATATTGCAAAGTAAGGAAACTTTACTTAAAGCAAAGCAACATGTCAGACCAGTGGGCCCCAAGAGTGACAATACTCAAAAGCCTGGGATTTCTTTATATGGAGTTCTGAAAGACAAAAGGGATCATTACTAAGGGGTATAGTTTGGGTGATTTTATATTTTTATTAATAACCTAAATCACATAATCATTTTTCTTCTGTTCATGTTCATAATGCTTCTGATTTTTAATCATATGCATGTCTAGATATGCAGAGACATAAGATAGTAAATAGGGCATGCTCCCTAAAAGTTCATGACAGGACACAGATCCGCTTGATTATATATGCACACAAAACCAGTCTAGGACAGACTGGTATTTTTGTTCTCATACCTGGGCTTGAAGAGAGTAAGACTAAACAGAAAAATCTCAGTTTGATAGCTGTCAGGGGCAAGAGAAATCTATTACATTTTAGGGAGTAGGGTATACATGTAGCCCAGTGTACATCGGTGTTCTAGGTGGCTAACAGGTTGTTAGGTATGTTGTTTGGAGAGTAGTACATTCACAAGTACATTCAGGTAAGGGACCTAGGCTGCCAAGTGAGGGTGTGTGCCTAGCCCAAACTAAGTGGAGTCATTGGTTGCTGAACTATTTTCTATATCTGCCTGCCTCAGCAGGACTTTTATATATGAATTTGGGGGTGGTATAGTGAAACTCATCATGGAGTACAAATACAGATTTAATTGGCAGAAGTAAACACCTTCAAACTTAAAGGTAAGTCCATGTTGGAAGTACAATATAAAGAGTCAATAAAGTAGATGGTAGATCATTAAAGAAAATAGACAGAAGTTAGACTTTAAAGCTGATCAATAGAGATTATGGGATCCAAAGAACAGAGAAGAGCATTTAGAAAAATCAGCAGAGCCTCAGAGGACTTGAAACCATGACTTTTATAAACCAACATGCCCACAGTGAAGAGAATGAATGGAAAATAGAAAAAATATCATAAAAGAAATATTGTCTGAAAACTAGTTAAGGTTAAAAGGATTGAGGTGAGAAGAGAAGAACAAGGAAACAAGTGAAAAATGGGAAAATAATTAAAATAGAAAAATAGCCAGAAATGTGTAATGGCAATGTCTGTTCCACTTTAGATTTTATATGCGGTTACTTAATTTCATCACCATATCAGCCAGCTGTTCAAAAAATATCTGCTATACTCCACAGTCATATGTGATTAGTGATGGGGGAAATTAAGAAAGGAAATCACTGAGATGGAGAAGAAAGCCATGAGCATAAAGAGAGAAATAGAAGAAAGATGGAGAAATCAGGGCCACAGCTGACTGAACAGAAAGTAATCAAAAGTCTCCTGATAAATGACCAAACGTGTTGGCTTTTGCAACATGCTTAAGATGGAGTTTTGGCAAATCTTAATTGAATCTTTAAGGACAATGAAAATCCAGCCACATTGATTTTGATTATAACTATTATAAGTTCAAAAATAGAGAATGCAGTAATTGTCTAAGTGGTACTGGATACTTAATGAGGAAGACCTAAAGTCACCACTTATCTTCAACATATGCCTAAGCATTAAATTGTAGAGCAAGAATCCATGTTTCCATCTTGCTTCAGATAAGTGAGTATATGTTCTATTTCCTTTTAAATGTATTTAATTCACATCATTTCTTTGTATACCTATAGGAATGGGATTAAATCAAACTTGCAACTGTCATTCCTTCCATATGGTCCTTCCCCATCTTTCTGTGTGAATCTTCACCAATAGGAAGTACCTACAAGTGATTGTGCTGCTGGCATACCTTACAGTATATCAAAGCCTCAGGGGTACCTCAGCAGCAAGCCACTCCAGAACAGTAGACTACCATTCACATCATCATAAAGCTCCTTAAAAGCTGGGCACTGAGTTTGTTCAAGTGGAATCCTTATGCATAAATGATCAAAAACCTCATAATAAAGTCTTTATTCATTTATTCTGAAACTTGGCTTGGAGACAAACACCTGCAGTTGCTCCATGTTAGGACTGAAATAATTTGGGACTACTAAATGAATATATGTTAACAAACACAAGAATGAGACAAACAAATAGAATTTGATTTCTGTGGTTTATGGGAATGGCATCGTTGGGTGGTTTATGATGTCATAGACTTGTATGTGCTGCTGTCCTGGTAGCCTTGTTACCCTAGACTAGCATCCTTTTTCCTGAGAAGCACTAACTGTATTATTATCCTCTGTCTTGGCATAGAAGATGTTTTTTATAGAGCTAATGAGCAACCAGTGTCTGAGATTCAGCATACCCAAAGCACAGCAGAGAAATTGGCAGCACAGCTCTGTAACCTTTAGCCAACCTGAAGGTCAAGGAACCTACTGCAGGTGTTTGTCTCTGAGCTGAGTTTCAGGATAAATGGAAAGACTAGTTAAGATTAGTTCAGGGAACACCAAACTGAATCTGGGACACTTGATAAATGAACATAAATTCCTCAGCCAAGCATTCTACACTTTTTTTTTCTAGTTTTAACTTTGGCTTCTGTCCAGGTTAATACTTTTGAGCTACAATTTTCTTATATGTAAAATGAATACAACTTTTACCACATGAAGTTGTTCTGGAATGTAAGACATGATGGGTATACACCAAAATTGCAAACGTAGAATCTTTGCTTCTGCCATGCCAGCTTGTAAAGTAGGTCACAAATAAAATCTGTGAAAATGAGGGACTTGGCGGGGGGTGTAAGTTTTTGAAAGGAAGGGTGTTTTTACCCATAAGAAACCAAATCTGAAGCATTTGTGACTTTCATTTAGAATAAAGGGGGGCTTAGGCCAGCCTGGTCTACAGAGAGAGATCCAGGACAGGCACCAAAATGACACAGTGAAACCCTGTCTTGAAAAACAAAAAGAAAGAAAGAAAGAAAGAAAGAGAGAAAGAAAGAAAGAAAGAAAGAAAGAAAGAAAGAAAGAAAGAAAGAAAGAAAGAAAGAAAGAAAGGAAGGAAGGAAGGAAGGAAGGAAGGAAGGAAGGAAGGAAGGAAGGAAGGAAGGAAGAAAGAAAGAAAGAAAGAAAGAAAGAAAGAAAGAAAGAAAGAAAGAAACCTATTTCATAAGACTATCATGCCTAATAGTAAGTCCTAGGAAATTATTAATTAATTCAATGGTCACATGTTAAATGAAAGACAGAAAATTGCAGAACTCTTGTGGTCACTTCCACAGAAAGTAAGTTGTGTATGCCATCTTGCAATTCAGAATCCACCTATCAAAATTCTTATCTATGTAGATGAACAAAAGGCAGGTGGAAGGGATCACACTTGTTTTATAGTTCTAATTGCCAGTTGTTTCTTTTTTTTAAAGATGTCATGTAACATAAAAGCCATTTCATTAACCGACATTCAAGCAATTGACTGATCACTTTAGCAGAGACATTAGTGAGGATGGATGAGTATAGAAATGCTGGTTTGGGGGGAGTCCTATAAGACTGGTAATGAATAACTGAACACCTCATTGAAGCTTACAATAAACTAAAAACACCTGGACCTTATGAGAGATGCTGGGAATTGGATTCTGTGTTCTGCCTGCAGAGGGGTGTTATCATTTGCCACGTGAAGAAGCAGAACACCATGGACAGCTAATAGCACAATCTAGGAAGCTGTGGATTCTGAACCCATCTAGTGCTAATGGCATGTCTTTTAGCAAGTTACCCGAATTCAGAGGACTATGGCCTGAAAATACCTACACTATACAACTGTGCGGGCTAAATAAAAGTTTTTACTGCAACAGGTTTTCTCAAAATTGAATTTCTAACACTGTAGTGGGGACCTAAGCAAAAACATTCTTGTGGAAGAGGTACCATGTAGGACCCAGAGTTCTGCAATTCTAACATTCTCCTAGATAACTTCAGGGCTACTGGTCCTCAGGTCAACTTTTCAATAATGGAAAGCTCAAAAATTACCTCAGTCCTGGCATAATGTAAATTATTTATAAACATTAGCCCCAAATCCAAGAATTCCATGTTAACTTCTTTTTTTAATTTTGTGAAATTCCTTTGACTTTCTAGTGACCCACAGGAGTAGTACCTATTAAGAAAATTTTGCTTATGGTAAGATAACACTAGCATTGCAGTATACTGAATAAGGGTTACCCAGAGCTATCAGGTCCTAAATCCCAAAGACATGCTGCTTTTAAGGAAAAGTGACAGTTTCAAGACGTGATTAAGTTTGAAGTTTGAGATTAGGTTATCCAAGACTATCTAGAATGCCCCTAAATGTCATCACAGTGTCCTTAAGTGATAAATACAGGGGAAGATTAGACATATACATTCGAAGGAAGGTGATGCGGTGCTGCTAGCAGCTGCCTTAATCTGGAAGAGGCTGACAGGATCTGCCCTGTTAGGTTTGCGGGAGAAAGAGGAGAGGGCACTGAGTCAAATGAAATCATCCTTCAGGGAAGGGATTTATTAATACCAGAGCAAGAAATAGAGCAGGAAGCTGAAGTGAGACGCTTCAGTTTGGTTAGACAAAGCAGTGGTTGTTCTCAAAGGTTCCCAAAGGAAAGTTGAGGTCCTGCAGTACTGGGAAACAGGCTTAGTTAATCCATGACCATACCAACATCATACCAAGAAATACCAGGTGGAACATTACATGAATGAAACAGAATACCTTATGTGATAACAAAGGAGTGAAATCATCACGAAGATGTAATAGTCGATGTAACGACAGAGCTTCATAATACACACAGAGGTATTATATGGTGCCTTGAAGTCAGTGCTGGGACAACTCAGGAACTTTCTAGAAATACCAAGTCACAAGTTCCACTCCTGACCTGAAGATTAAGGTCAGATAAATTATGAATCCACATTTGTAACAAGATGTGACTTCAGTGCTGGTTAAAAACTGAAGGCACTGAAATAGTCTTCTGTGGCATTCTACACCAACATGGGGCATGTTGTCATCACAGTTTAAAAGAGTCAGTCCCATGGTTTTATAAGGCAATAGAATTCAGCAAAAATAAAAAATAATAGGTAATGTAGAAATGGGAAATAGGAAATGCATAAAATATATTATCTTTAAATATTTTAATTTTTGTAATTATTTCAAATTGCTTGTGCTTGTGTGTATGTTCACATGAGTTCAGTTGCCTGGAAAGGCCAGAAGAGGGTGCCAGATTCCCTGAAACTGGATCAACAAGCAGTTGTGAGTCAACTGATGGGGTACTGGGCACTAAATTCATGTCCTCTGCAAAAGCATTTTATGCTCTTAACCTCTGAGCATATCTCCAGGCCCACAGATTATTTATATAAGAAAAATTCCAACATTACTCTCTAAACTGTGAGTTTTACCACAGAAATCCCTCTTAACTGTGTGATTGCTCTAGGTTTTGCAATCACAAAACTGTGTTTCCATTCAGCATTCATTCATCGTGAATGAATGGCTTTTATTGTGATATTTTCATACATCCCTATAAAGTGCTTTAATGATACCCACCATTATATTTTGGAAATATCACCACCCCCAATTCCCAAATAATTCCCTGTCAATAGATCAGCTACTACCATAATATCTTAAAATTCAAGAAAACTCATGAGTAAAATAAGACAATTCCCAGAAATTCCATGAGGATGAAATTTAAAATCAAAGGGAAAAAATCTAAATTCTGCATATGAGACAAAACAGAATATTTAGCTTTTTAATTCTAGCTTATATAGCTTATGACATTTGCTTATGCAAATGACATATTTTGTTATTCATTATGGCTGAATAATACTCCATTGTGTGTATGTTATGTATTCTTTATCCACTCACTGATGAACACCTAAGTTGACTCTATAATTACTATTGTCTATTGACAATAGCACTTCAATAAAAATAGGTATCTCTAATATATGCTAACCTGGATTCCTATACCTGGGTGCGGTAGAACAGGACCATATGATAATTTTATGTTTAGTTGCTTAAGGAAATTCCACAATGAATTCCAAAACAGCTGAACTAACTAATACCCTACAACAGTACACTCTCGGTAGCCTCACCAGCATTTGTTGTTTTCTTGATAAAGGCCATTATGACTAGGATGAGACACAGTTACAATGTAATTTTGATTTTTATTTCAAATTCCTTAATGGCTAAAGATGATGAACATTTCTATGTATTTATTAGCCATTTGTGTCTTTTAAGAAATGTCCAATTCGTTTACCCATTTGTTGATCAGATTCCTTTTTTCGTTGCTGTATAGTTTTTTAGCTCTTTTTTTTTTTTTAATACAGCTCTTGTCAGATGAGCAGCTAGCAGATTTTCCTCCCTCTGTGGGTTGTTTTCCTTTGTTGTGCAGAAGCTTTTAAAGCTCACATGATCTCATTTGTCGGTTGTTGCTGTTATTTCCTGAAGTACCAGAATCCTTTTCAGAAACCCCTTGCCTACTCCTCTGTCTTTGTTTACCATTTTCTTCTAGCAGTATAAAGTTATTAAAGGTGTTTCACCAATTTTGAAATGATTTTTAGTTACGGGGAAAGAAAGGAATCTAGCTTTATTCTTTCACAGGTGAATATGCAGTTTTATCACCATGACCTATTGAAGAGGTTATCTTATCTCCCACATATATTTTGGAATCCTTGTCAATAGCTGATGGCTGTAGCTGTGTGACTTTATTTCTGGGTTCTTTTATTCTATTGCATTGGTCTGTCTGCCTTTTTTATACATGTTGATTTTGTATTTTGGTTGTGAGCCTAGCCTTAATGGCTGAGCCATCTCTCCAGACCAGTTGCTGTGGCTCTATAGTAGAATTTGAAATTTTGAAATCAAATACTGTAGTATGTACAGCATTGTTCCCTTTTCCCAGGATAACTTTGGCTATATATAGCCTGTCAGATTTCCAACTAGATTTTAGAGTTTCTTTTTCTGAGAGAGATATTTAGAATTTTGATGATTATTTTAAACCCATAGATATCTTCATTAACATAGCCTTTTTCACAATATTAATTCTGCTATTCCATAAATGTGGAGGGGGGATCTTTCCACCTTCTAGTGTCTTCTTTCATTTCTTTATAACTTGGATTGGATTCTACCTTGTCAGATATGTATAGCTAGAAGTTTCTCGAGATGAATCTTTCCTGCCCATGGTCTCGCAGCTGCTTATAAAATAATCACTCAGAGACTTAGTATTAATTATAAACTGTATGGCCTATGACTTAGATTCATTACTAACTAGCTCTTACAACTTAACCCATTCCAATTAATCTATGTTTGCCACATGACTTCATGGCATAACCTATTCTCTCACATCTTGCTTCTCCTGGCAATGGCTCACAGCTCCTCCTGACTGTGCCTTTCTTCTTTCTCTGTCTGTCTTGGATTTCCCACCTAGCTATAACTTGTCTTGCCATAGGCCAATGCAGCTTTATTTATTAACCAATGGGAGCAACACATATTTACAGCATACAGAAAGACATCCCACAGCACTTCCCCTTTTCTGTCTAATCAAAAAGGAAGGTTTTAACATTATGAAATTATATATAACAGAACAGTTGTCAAGCAAGAATTACAGTTACAATATCTAGTCTATTTGTATTTGGTAAAATTAAAGAAAATATTCTATCATCTATCCTGTATTTGTTGAGTCTAAAGTTTTATATCTAATTTACCTTTTATCATAACTAAAGAAAACTATAATTATAACTACCTAGTCTTCAACTCCATCAAAGACCCCAGAAGGATATAATATTACCTAAGTAAACAGGAAGTACATTGTAAGCAACTTCTAAAATTCTAGAGATGACAGAGATATCTGACTGCTTGGACAGTCACCCAAAGTTCCTCTGCAACACTGGAGCATCCATCTTCAGCCTACAGGCCTAAAGTCTCTGGCAGATTTTTTGTGAAGCAGGAAATCTGAAGAATTGTCTTGCCTGTTGGCAAAGTTCATCAGTCTCTTTTACCGTGTCCTGCAGAATATCTGGCAGTCTTCTTTGTGAAGCAGGAACCTGAAGAACCATCTCACCTTGTTTTGGCAAAATTCAGTGGTCACTTTTCTGTGAGTCCTGTATGTCCAGTTTATACAATATACTGTCAAGCAGTCCAGGCAAGAGCAGATTCTTGCCCAAATGGCTAACTTCTGCCACAAAGAAAGCAAACTCCATATGGAGTGTCTTCGATGCCTATCTTTCTCTTTGAAGTAAATTGTTGCTGCCAGAATCAGACGTGTCTCATTGTCCAGAAAAGTTTAAGTTTTTAAAACATTAAGAAATATATCTCTGCATATCTATAAATCCTAACTAACATGACTATAAGTTTGATTATTAAGATGACTATTAAGTTGTATTTCTTAATTATATATTACATTTTTAAATAAAAATATAATAAAATATATTATATTTTAAATTTTTATATTACATTTAAATAAGCTGTGTAAACATAATACCCTAAACAAGAGTAGAAATATGCATACCGTATAAGAAGAATAACTTTAAATTTGTATCAATAAACTAAAATCCATACTCATGTAAAATATGTAAGATTAGTAGGTTTTTATATTAAAACAGATTCAATAATCTACCCTTTTATTCTATCATTTTTATATCATACATTTCTATACCATATACCCCTTTCTTCTTTTAGAAAGAGATTGATTATGACCAATAACAATTTGTAACCAATACCTTAAACAAAGAAAAACATCCATTATCCATTTTATGGGAAAGTGGGACTAGTTTTCTAGGCTACTTCCTGCTGATTGGGGGTGTTGGTAGTCTTATGGGGTCCCAAAGAAAATTTAGGATTATGGTCAAGTCCAAATTGGAGTAGTTTGGAAGTTGATCATCTCAGCCAGCAGCCTTGAACCTATTCTGGATGCAGAACTCAGAGGAAACAGCAACAGATATGAGTAAGGCAGAAGCCACTCCATTTTCCTTCCAGAGTGGGCTGGTATTTTGTGTTCATCTTTTGACTTTCAGGCCCTATATGTCTTTACAAGAGAACTGTGTTTCTTGCAGACAGCAAAAGGATGTAGCTTTTAATGCAATCAAATAGTCTGTATCTTTTATTGACAAATAAAGACTATTTATATTTAGAGTTATCATTGTGAATTACTGATTCCTATGATTTTGTTGTTTAGCTGATTGGTTTAATAATTATTTGTTTTGTTCTTTCTCTTACCCACCCAGGGACTTTCTGGTGCACTGAGCCCAGGGACTTTCTGGTGCACTGAGTTGAACATTTCTGATTCTTCTATAATTTACATTTGTTCAGATATTCATCTCTTGAGATGTACTCCTTTCTGAGTTCTCTTGTTTTTGTTTTTGTTTTGTTTTTTACCACATCTCATCCTATCTGTGTATAAGATTCCTTGAAATGCTTTCTGCATTCCTGGCTTTATGATCATGAATTGCTTTATCTTAGAAGATTTTATTTCTCAATCAATTTTAATGATAGCTTTCTGCTTCTTGGTTGGCAAGTATTTATTCTCATTGACTGAATACATAGTTGCATCTTTTTCTAGCTTTGGTGGTTGCTACTGAGAAGTCTAGAATTCTTCTGATGAGTTCTAAAGACATTTATGGCATTTTTATTAATGTTTTAAGTATTTTTTTCTGTGATTTTATTATTTAACTATAATTTCAAAAGAAGTTCATTTCCAGTTATATGTATTTGGGGTTGTAAACGGTTTCTGCATTTTGAAGTCCATATCTTTCACAAGATTTAGAGATTTTTCTGCTATAATTTTCTTGAATATGTTTACTCTGCCTTTATCCTGACTTTCAGTTCTTTTTATACCATGGATTCTTAGTTTTAGAATCTTGCTCATGTCCTAGAGTTATGAAAAATCTGTGGTCATTCTTGTTTGTTGTTTTTTTTTATGATATCTTCATGAGTCCCTGGTATTCTTTCTTCATCATAAACTAGCTTATTGGCAATACTTTCCATAATTTATGACATTTCTTTTTGTCTTATTTGTTGTTTATTTATTTTATTATAACAGAATCTTAATTTCCTTCCTGGATTTTTCATTGTACTTTTGAATCTATCTCCTCACTCCACTCATCTATTTGAATACTTTTGAGTTCATTGATAATTTTTACTGCTGCACTTTTGAATTGTTTTACCATGATTTGAACCACTTCATTTTTTTTTTTTTGGACTCAGTTGAGGAGCTTTGAGAATCTGGAGTGCAATATTGCTTTGCTTGTTCATATTGCTTGTCTCTCTAAATTAAAACTTACATATTTGTTAGGATTATCCTCATTTATGGTAATTGTTTTTTAATGAGAACCTTTATATGGGACAGCCTCTCTTGGGATCACGATCTACCACTCACTCAGAAAGGAAGGATGAAAATAGAAGAAGAAAAAAATTAAAAATAACCTGGCATTTAAGTGGAGTAAAAGGTAATTAGAAACATTAATTATACCCCAAATAAAGTCAGAAAAGAAAGTACTATAATACTTAAAGAATGAATTAGAAGTTTGAAAATTAGTAAAGGTGATGACTAATAAAAAATAATAGTAAGGAAAAATATAGATGACTTAAGAAGGAAAAGAGAATTACATATGTCAGAGGTAAGAAATAGTAGCAAAGAGAATCAACAAAACTAAAGACAAAACATTAAGAAAAATCCTAACAAGCAGAAAACAAATGCAAAAAAAAAAAGCAAACAGATAAAATAATTTAAAAAAAATCATTCTCATTCACTATGTCTTTCTTGCTGAGAAGAAAAGAGTGAATTCTCCTCTAAACTTCTTTTTGAAGTTCACTTGGGGAAAGAGCAGTAAATGGCTATGCTATATTTTTAAGTGTTGCTTCATTAAAAAGGAGGAGAAAAATACTCTCTTTGGAGTCCAAAAAAATGAGCCAGAAATTGCTGTCTGCAGGATGATCCCATTCTGCCTTCCCTGCTGAGTTGAATTTTTCTCAGTGTTCTTCTATATACTGACTTACTATTTCAGAAAACTCAGGAGCCACTCTCAAACTGCTCTTGTCAGCAGAGCCCTGGGAACTCTTAATTATATGATCTTCTCACACAGAGGGTCTTTATTTGTGTAAATTTGGTGTGAGAAAGTCCCAGGCAGCAGTGGCTTCATTCCACCAAGTTTCTCTGAGGTCTTCTGTCCTGGCAAAGCAGTCTACCCTGTCCTGGAAAGGCTCAGTGTTCAGTGGGTATGCCCTAGACTCAGTTCTCTGCCCTAGCCTTCATATGTGCCTCTCTATGAAGTCATTCATCTGCTGTTTTGTTTCAGATACAGAGATTCAGGAAAGAGCTAGATTAACCTACCTATTCCCTTCTTGGTGAATGTTTTCAGTAGTATTAATTAGTACAAACTTTAAATCAGTAACTCAATCCTGGCTGCTGTAACAGATGATCCTGACTGCTCTTTCCACAGAGTTTGGTTTAATTAGACCATGGAAGGATCTTGTTAGCGATATCTTTTAAAGGTCATTCAAATTACTGTAATGCACAGCTCCAATTAAGAACCATTACTCTTTTCAATTAGCATTTTATAATAAAATAACAGAGTTTTGTAAGTCCATATTTGGTCTTCATTGTTTTACATCACCTTTTCATCAAGTCTTTTGTATGACTACTAGTTTGTGAATGCAATGATCAGCTTCACTACTTTAGGTGAGCAAAAAGTTACCTCTGAATGAACATTAGCATCAGATACCAGCACTGAATGCCATAGTCTTATAATGCTGACTGTATTTACATACTACACATCCTAACTGTAGATGGTTGTCTTAGATAGGTTTCCTGTTGCTATGAAAAGACGCCAAGGCAATTTTTACAAAGAAAATCATTTGAGGTGACAGTTTACAGTTTCAGAGGTTTAGTCCATTATCATCATGATAGGAAGTAAAGCAGTATGCAGGCAGACATGGTGATAGAGAAGGAGCTGAGAGTTCTTTCATTTTGACTCACAAGCAACAAGGAGTGGTCTGTCTCACTGGGTGTGGCTTGATCATATATGAGATCTCAAAACCTGTCTCCACATTGACACACTTCCTCCAACAAGATTGCACCTGTTCCAACAAGGCCACAGATCCTAATAGTGTCATTCCGTTTGGAGGCCATTTTCTTTCAAACCACCACAAATGATTCAGATTGTTCTTTAGAATTTATTTACAAACACACTCCACTCAAAATAGTGCAGACAAGAGGAAGCTTGGGCAATCAGTTTGCAACAAAATCATAAGGAGGACTATCATTGGTGGAGGTGAGACTGGGATTAGTATTCAGACTGTAGTAGAAAGACTATATTTGCAAGACTTAGTCCATTCAAACTGCTGAAACAAAGTACTTTAGCTCAAGTGCCTTATTCAATATAACTTACACTCCTCCTCCAGCTCTGGGGGCTAGAAAGTCTAAGATCAAGGGGACAGATGTGCTGTCTGGGAAGACTTCCCTTTCCCGTTCACAGATGGCCACTTCCCTGTGTCCTCACAGAGAAATAGCAGTAGGTCTTTTCTTTTCCAGGAGTTCATTCATCTTTTTCATGCAAGATCTATCTGTATGTCCTAAACACTTTGTGAGCGCCCTACTGCAGGTATCATCGTGCTGGGAATTAGGTTCAACATACGATTTCAGGATACAAACGTTCAGACAATAGCATTCTTGATCATCAAGGGTGCCTCCTAAAGACACATCAGCATACCAAATGAAGGAAATTTATCCCCTATCTCTTCCATATGCAAATAGATTTGTAACAAGAAGCATGAAAAGAATTTACTTTGATGAGGCACTCCTTTGTCCTGGGCCTTCATTGTTTAAATATGTTGGGGGATACCTAGAGTGCCTACATTTTCTAGGAAGCCACCACATCACTGAACCTGAGAAAGAAATAGCAGAAGTAGGAGAATTAGCGACTCCCCCAGAGCAGAGCTGGAAAAGCTTGAAGGAGGAGTGCAAAGGGGGAGTATTAGTGTCATCATCTACAAGCACCTGTGTCTTTCTTTTCCTATAGAAAATCAGTAACTGTGTTGCCTCTCTACCCATGATTATTGTCATGGTGGCATACAGAAGTACTCAAAATGAACAGAGCCATATTGAGTAGGTTGGGAGAAAAAAAATAATGAGATCAATACAGCAAGCAAATTGGCCAGGGAATTCCTGGTTGACAATACACTTTCCCGTGGTGGAGCTGTTTTGCCGTTCTTGCACTTTGTAGCAACATTTTACTAATTACAGTTCCTAGCCTAGGAGGAATGGAAACGGTACTTTCTGTCACGGTCTTTCTGATGGTGAATCCTAGCTGCCAGCTTGACTGCATCTGGAATTAACTATAACAGAAGGTCCTGTGAGGAACTTTCTTACTCAGATTATTTGGAGCAGGAAGACCCACCCTAAATCTGGGTAGCCCCTTCTGGTGGCAGCACACAGAAAACGATTTGAAAAAAGGAAACTGCTTTCACCTTCTTGTCCTCCTACTCTCTGGCAGTCCATCCATCCCATCACTGCAGCATGTCTTCACTAATATCAGAACCAATTTCCTTGGAATTTCAACACAGACTAAAGACCAGCAGTGCTCTAGATATACTCCAGACCTTCAGCCCCAGATTGAGACTGCTGAGACATTCACCCTTATAGACTGAACAACTACTAGATACTCATCCTCTCCATTGAGAGACATCCGTGATTGGACTGCCCAGACCACAATCTAATCAATCCTTTTAATATATATTTATTCTATCAGTTCTGCTCTGTTAGAAAATCTTGAGTAATATAGTCTCATATGTGATATGATTTAAAAATCATATCAGCCTCTATGATTTTTTAATTTTTTTTGTCAGGGTCAGGGGCCTTAAAACCCATAAAGACCCACCTGTCTCTGCCTGCTGAGTTCCGGGTTTAAAAACCTGCACTACCATGCCCAGCCAGTGTTTTCCTTCTAACCTGTGGTTTAACTTCAAAGGTAACCTGTAATGGACCTTCTGGATTAACCATCTTTCACACTATGATGATGCTTCGGTGAACATTCTGACTGTTTCCTGGAGGACAGATGAATAGTGTAGGCCAATGACATTGGGTCACAGGTTTCTTCAAATCCAGATGCCTATCTAAATTCAGAATATTCCTTCCAGAGGCTATCATCTTAAACCTTTGGTGTTCAGGATTACCTGAGATGACAATGAGGAAGAAAAAAAAAAAGAATATTTGTGGAAAGACATATAAGAAATCATTAACCTGGAAAGGATTGTTGGAATCTGTGTACTATCCAACATGTAAAGGTTTGCTTGGGTCTATATGATCCTGAAAAAGCACCCTAAGATTTATCTGAGAGTCTAGAGATAACCCAATCCCAAGACTCACCTTTAAAGTCTCTCCGAGAGCAGTGATTCATGGGCTCCATTCCAGGAGAGCTGCTGTGATAACACTGCTTCAAGGTCACACACTGTCGGCTATGTGCAAGTCTCTGGTCTAATTTCTTCTATGAGAAGTACTGTTTCAATTACTAAATGGCTGTCATGGAACCATATTGCTAAGTCTATTTAATTGCCAAATGATGTTCCATTCTCTTCTACCATTCTCTTAAAGAACTCTTCATGTTTTAAAAATGAAATTTTTTCTTTTTAAAAGCTAAGCTAACTGGCTTGTGTGTGCATGTAAGGCACCAATTTTAGAACCTTTTTTTTTTTAGCAATATCATACTTACATATAACTACAAGCATACCAACATTAGCAGACATCAAAAGAAATGAGTTTTCAACAATTCTGTGAAAGTCTCTCAGAATCAAAATGGAGCTGCTTATATCAACACCAACAAAACCAAATGAAGTTAAGTTATTAAAGGTTCTCATTCTTTATTGTCCATGACTACTATTATTATTTCTACAAAAGACTCTGACAGAAATGTAACCTTATGAAAGGCCACCATAACCTCATACAAAATTAATTCAGAAAGGACATTTGTCCAACAGCTCTCTGCCAATTCTTAGACTAATTTTACTCTTCTTATTAATTACTCTGCTCAAGGACTGATGTCTCAAAATATTTTATATACTCCAGCTCATTTTTGCCTTTTAAAAATTGCCTTGCCTCAGTTTTTTTAAATATAATCTGCTGATAACTGTTGATAATTCACTATGGTACAAAGCAATCATTCTTTGATTATTAGCTTGGCAATCCATACTGCTACAACTTAGAAAACCTCTCACTATTCCACATCTATCTCAAATTTATCAATGAAATCCTTATCCATGTAATATCAATATGAGTCAATAGTATATTCCCTAGGCTCTCAGCATGGGGAAAATAGGTTAATAAAACAAATAATGAATAAAAATAAAGAAAGTTAAAGAAAAATAGATGTACATATTAGTTATCACCCCAGTTAGTGCTCACATTTCTGACTCCTAACACCAATGACAGAATTTTTTGTTTTCTTAGAATATCATTCAATTTAACACTGATAATCTTTTTAAATCCTCTTATTTATATCATTTATGAATCTTCAGTATCAGTTGTGCAATGTATCAGGAGGTATGAAATGGGAGCAAGTAATTTACCATGTTCCCAAACTACTAAAAACATTTTCAATACTCGCTAGAACAGCAAAAAGTGTCACTGGTGCATGCAAACACTTTGCAAATGCTAAAACACTAAGATGTTTCAGAAGGTCTTTTCCTAAAATTCTCCAGGGATTTGCCTTATATATTTGCATAAATAAATTATAAATGGATACATCACAGCTGACTGCATTGAGCAAGGTGAAATTCAGAAATGAATATTAAACTATCCTTGGCCACAAAGAGGAATGTTCACTATCCATTCCCAGCACAGGTCTTGATTCATAATCTTTCCTGGTCTCTTTACTCTGGTATTTTCCAGGTGTTCTCTTTGGTGTCTTTCATCACATTTAATCTTCCTTTCACAGCTACTCAGAATGCACACTCTATGTGGCCTTATTAAAAGTGACTCCTGAACAAAGTGTTAGAGGAAACTTAATTGGCTTTCCAAGTAGGTCTGTTTGGAATAACATTTGATATGAATTCTGTGCATATTAGCCTAAGCAAAGAAATAAATAAAGAACAGTATTACAGCAATCATAAAGCGTTACCAGAGCAGAGGGAGCATCAGGCTGCACAATGCGCCTTGGTTTTGCCCACGAGATGCTCAGTGAGGTGCAATGATGTATTGCTCGATGAAAAATACCATTTGGCATGCTAATTAAAGAGCGGACAAGGCACTTGGTTCTGCATCCACCCAACATAAACTTTGACTTGGAAACAATTAAGCACACTTATAAATTCAGAACGCTGGAAAACTAAATGGAGCCCTAAATCAGAGAGGCCCTAAAGACTACAGGGAAGGCATACTTATTAGTCAGATCCAAAGTGAGTGTCTTGTTATTCCAAAAGGAGAAGATAGTAACAGTCTAATAATATTTCATATTAAATACTTTAAGGCATTGAAGTTGCAATATCATATCACAAAACTTTATCATGTTCCAGAAGGTAAGATGCCCACCCCACCCCCATCCCACCCCCCCCCCCCCCCCCCCCCCCCGCTGGTTTCTTTGTACTTGCTAGCCAGTCATTCTGCTGTGACCTGGAGACACAACTCCTGAAAGTCATTTTCCAGAGGATCATTTGAGGAATTATGAAATCAACCTCAGTGTCTCAGTCTACCAGATATACAGTTATATGCTTAACAAGAAAACTCCGTGCCTAAGGAAAGAAGCATGAAGCCCCTTCTCCATTGTTGTCACTCACACAGAACATGCCCTTCCCCACAGCCAGTTCCTTCTTCCCCACATCATCTTTCTTTTCTTTTTTTTTCCTGTGTAAATTAAAGGAGAATAGGACTCTGTCTATACTCCTGCCCACCTGTCATCTTAGATTCGTGGCTTCCCAGATCAGAACCAGTGAATTCTCACGGGTACAGATTATAAACAATACATTCTACCTTTGTATCAGTCAAGGTAAGTTTGTGCAACTGAAAACAGTCTTGCCATTGAAAAATGTATTCATGGGCTCTGTTTCTTATGTCAAATGATGTATCTGATTCTGGAGTTGACCTTGAATCTTGTACTACCCTCTTCCTTTTGAGTTATTTATGGATAGATTGATGACACTATCTACTAAACACACTCTATGTTAATCAATAGAATACAATGCATAGAACTCAAGAGTGTGGCCTGATCTCTTCCTGTTTTCAAAGCCTACTTGTTTGTTGATTTTTCAAACCATTTATCCAATCTGGAGGACCATATTGTGAATATAAATATACCATTGTTTACCATAAAAGACATTATTTTAATGTGTTGGTTGTGACTAGTAACCAAAAGTAAGTAGTTACACACTATATTTTGATGTCACTCCTGCAAAACAATGCCTGCAAAAGAACTATTTAAATTGTAAAGGTAATCATGCATCTCATGAGGAGCATTTCAGAAAGAAAAAAAAAAGACCACATTGCAGATTTTTTTGGGGAAGTAGTCATTTTGAGAATGTTGCTCACAAGCATATATGTTATAGCTTTCCCAAAAATTTTCATGTCACTAAATCTTTGTGTCATTATGTACTCACATTTAGTTTTATATTACACTTAAACTTCAAATAAATGTTCATTAATGATAACATTTTTAATGCTGTGTGGTTTTGGACTAAATCTTAAAGCTGCTAAAGTATAGAATGTTTGGCTTTCTCGTTATGTTTCTTGTTATGGAGTTCTTTTTCAAGAGCTAATTCTATCGCAAACAGTATCTAATACTCTTCATCCCCATTTCCTAGAAACCTGATTCCCATCAGCTACACATCTGTCTCTGCACCTGCCACAACAAGGTGTGGCCTGCCATTGACAAAGCAGCCCTCTGCTGCCCTCCACACCAAGGCAGATGTTCCTGTGGGTCTTCCTCCTTCCCCAGATTCACACTCCCTTTAGAGAGTGTGCTAGTTAGCTTTTCTGTTGTCAGAGGGAGACCAGGGCTGGAGGTCAGGGCAGGAGCCTGGAGGCGATAACTGGAGTGCAGGCCCTGCTTACTGGCTTGCTCTTCACAGTTGGCTCAGTTTCTTACACGGCCCAGACCCACGAGCCCAGAGGTGGAACCACCTACAGTGGGCTAGGCTCTACCACATCCATCATTATTCAAGAAAATCTTTGCACAGGCACGTCCATAGGCCAATCTGACGAAGGTGTTTTCTCAGTTAAGATTCCCTCTACACAGCTCTGTCTAGCTTGTGTCAAGGCAACGAGAAAAGCAACCAGCCCAGGAGCAAGAGGACAGTCCCAGTACATGTGGGTCTGAGCTGCTTCAATTTCTCCTTGAGAGCAAAATGTAGCTGTCACCTCCTCACACCTATCCTTGCTGTCTGTCTTCGTTACTTTTTTATTGCTGTGATGAGACACTATGATGATGACAACTTACAGAAGAGTTTATTGGGCCCTTATAGTCCACAACCTCTTACTCCTTTATGACTTTAAACCCAGAACCATGTGGCTCATGTTGCCACTTGGGGTGGAACCTGGCACCTTCCTTGACTTGCATTTGCGTAGAGTTTGCTTGGTTGTTGCTCTTTAGGAACAGATAATTCCTTCAACTTTTTTTTTTCAGAAGTTGCAGGACTACCTAGGTGGGGTCTGCCCTTGAGCAACTTCCCTGTATTCCAATTGGCATCAGACCTCTTGGTATTTCTTTCGGCACAAGCCTTGGCTCCAACATTACATTTTCTGATGTTCTTTCTCTCCTTAAATTGCTTATTTTGTATTTCTTTTTGCGCAGCTCACTCTTTTTCATTGTAGACCTACATGAGCATGATTACTAACAGCCAAGCAACAAAGTTAATATTTGGTTTTCTTGAAATCTACTCAGCCAGTGAAATTAGTCAAACTACTTCAATTTAGCCCCTGGTAGATTTTTAGGGCTAAGGAAGAAAGCAACCACATTCTTCGCCAAAACATCACAAGAATTGTATCTAGCCTGATTACTGGTATTGTTCCTTTCTGAAAGTTCTTGAGCTGGGCCTCTATAGTCTATAATTCTCAGCACTACTGTTTTCCTGGCACCTACTACGGTGGCCTGTTAAAGCCTGCTTATAGCATTAAACCACTTTCCTAGTCCATTGTCCCAAAGTGTTCACATTCCTCATACATAAATGAATAGATATATAGATAGATGATTGATACGTAGGTAGATAGATAGATAGATAGATAGATAGATAGATAGATAGATAGATAGATAGATAGATAGAACAGTCAGGCCTATCATAGCAATAGCCCACTCCATGGTTCCCATGTCTGTCTTAGTTACTTTTTTATCACTGTGATAAGACATCATGACCAAGGCAACTTACAGAAGCAAGCATTTACTGGGGACTCACAGTTTCAGAGGGTTAGAGTCCATGACCATCATAGCAGAGAGCATGGCAGCAGGCAGGCAGGCAGGCAGGATTCTAGAGCCATAACTGAGTTTACACCCTGATTCACAAACAGGAAGCAGAGAAAGAGCTAGCTGGGAATAACATGGATTTTGAATCCTCAAAGCCCACCCCCAGCAACGCACCTGCTCCAATAAGATCTTACCACTTAATTCATCCCAAACAGTTCCAGCATCTGGGGACCAAGTATTCATATATGAGTCTATGGGGGCCGTTCTGATTCAAACCACCACATGGCCCAATGATAAAATGTCACTTGAGGCAAATAGCATCCAGGGTGTAGATGACTGATATTTAGGAACACATAGCTCTTCTTTGTCACATAATGGGGACATGCTCTTCCTAATTCTGGATTGATTTACTTTTCATCAATATCCCCTATAACTCAGGGGGTGGGGGAGATTTCCACATCAGACAGGCAAGACCACCCAGTTGTTGTCCAGCTTACAGGAGCACTTCAGTTATGTTCTATACACTTAGTAAACAACAAATGGTAAGTGTATGAGGATGCAACTCGATGAAGATCACTTGCCTAGCATACCTAAGACAATGGGTTCAAACCAACAACACAAAACTTACTGATCCATGATATAATGCAAATTCTGCCAACCTTTGCTATGTGTATGTTTGGTATCCAGTGTTTTCCTTCATAGTCCTTAACTCATAATCTTGGCATCACTTTCTATACATCCCACATACGTCATGCTATCTGCTCTAAAATTGAGATTATATATAATTACATGCCTAAAAAACTTGCTTGTTTTCGGCATCTACACCACTTAGGTCCATTGCATCACTAGAAAAGCAGAAGGCCTCACACATATGCCCTATGAAATAAATGCATTTTAAATAACTCAGTAGTGATACAGATGAAAAAGGTGGCTCTTTCACTCTGCAATGATGCTGGTCCCATGTAGTACTTCATACTACATCCTAAGCTCTCAGTAGACTCAACCATTTGGTCCTCCCTCAGATATCTGATTCAGAATGCTGAGCACTTTCCCATCATCAGGAAGAGATTGGATGGAAACAGAGAAGTCAAGCTCATACTGACTTCAGGACTATGTTAAGTTCATTTCAAACATTTTATAATTATTTGTATAGTGTCCTTTTCAGTTTTGGGTCTCTGAAACTTACACACTTAAACTAACTTGTATCATAAAGTTACATGAGTTTCAAAATTTCAAATTTGATTAAAAAAACAATTTTGAAAGTATTTTTCTGGGTACTTAATAGCAATTATCTTCTTTCAGAAAACAATAAACAACCTCAATTTTGCCATTTACTAATATTCTTTTATTAATTTGTATCACATTCAAATTTTTATTATCCATTCTTAAAAATAAAAATCAGTAAGTCACAATTCTCAAGCATCAACTGATACATTAATCCATACAAAAGAAGCAGTTCAAACAGAAGTGATACCACCCATGATCGGTGTGAGTCACACAAACCACACAGTATAATGAGCATAAAATAATGATGCTAACCACAAACCTGCACCTGGTGGGGAACACACACCTTCTGCACCCACTACACACATAGGAAACCCATCTCCTCAGAAGAAACTGCAGTTAATCAGACCTAGAGCTAAACTACAATTCTAAGTATAATCCTGATCAAGTTTCTTAATCAATACGTAATAGGTGAAGCAGAAGGTCATTTATAGCCAGAACTTAAAACAAAAATAAATGAAGAGCTCCTTGGAGAACATTTTTCCTAACTAATAAAAGCCACTTTGGATTCCCCACACACATTTTAGGGCTTTAACCCTCCAATATTCTTCTTCTAAGCATTACATTTTTAAAAATACTGCTATATTTATTATGCCATCACACCTGGTTTTAGTTTTCTATATTGTTATCTAATTTTTGTCCACATTCAAACTCATTTCTTAGCTGTAATCATAGAGAGATCAATAGTTTGTAAATTGTGTCTTTCATTTTTTACTATGCTTGTCATTTTCTTCTAATGAGCTCTCCAATACTACATTTCATAGTTGTTTAATATCTCCTGTTATTGTTAGCATAGCTTTACTGTTGAACATTTGGAACAGATCCATTTATTTCCTTTATTAAATATAACTTTATATATAAAATTTGCCTTCAGCAGGTTTAACCCCTTGGTATAGAGCAATAAGAATCAAAGTGTTTGAATGTTTTTATGTTTCTTTATCTGTTTAACTTATTTTACAGAAATTTTGGATCAATTTACATTGTTCTAACAATCCATGAGCGTATCAGCAGTATGGACACCACACTTTTTGGGTAGACATTAATCAGTACCTCGTTACTAATTATAAGTGAGACTGAGCATTGCTCTATGTGTTTGCACTCCAGGCTCACCTGAGATGTCTATTTGCAATCTGAATCGATCTTCTATTTCATATTATTTTATAAAAAGATCTTTTAATTATCTGCTTGAAGCCTAGAAAACAAGTCTCCTGACCTGACCAAAAGGCAAAAGGCAATAGAAACAAAACTGTCACAAGCTTCCCATGTTACCTTAGGGAACCTGGTTGCTGCCAGAACCACATTAACAGACCAGCAATCCCTTAGAGGAAATA
>CABHPP010133194.1:0-46838 GCA_902168425.1 Peromyscus attwateri
TTTTTCCATTTTACGTTTACTATTTTTGAAAGAAACTTATTATTTTATTTTAATTTTACTTTGGATTTTATCACATAGAGTTCTTTTAATTATTAATTTTGTGAAAAATCAGTTTCCTAAGTTGTGCAAGATGAACATGAAAATTAATTATGAAAACAATAACTCAATTGCTTAACTGTTGTCTAAGTCTAGAAAATTTATTGGGGTAAAATTTCACTTTTTTATTTCAACATGTATTAGGACATGTGTCTGTACTGTCCACTTGAAGTTGTTACCAAACTATTTTATTTACTTTTTGATCTTCTCTTTGGGGCAAAAACTAGTGATAGATGTATTTAATTAATTTTATTTTTTAATTGTGTGTGTGTGTGTATGTACACAGTGCCATAGAAGCAACAGATGGTATTGGTTCCAATGGAGCTGGAGTTATTGCAGTTATAAGCCATCTGACTTGGATGTTGGGAAATGAATCCTGGTCCTCTGCAAAAGCATCCTATGTAATTAAAGGCGGAACCATTTCCCCATCACCTTAACCTAAACAATGGAATCAATGAGGACATTTTAGAAGGTCAGAAGAATGTAGCATGTTCTATGACTTGCCAAACTATGGTACTTTGAAAACAAAGAAATGTACAGGGAGAGACAATTGAAATAGATGGGCATTTAGGGGCTATTAGGGAAACTGAGTGCAGTGAAACCTTTCTAAAACCTATGAAGTTGACTCTGGTGCGGACTCTTAGCAATGGATGATGATATGGAGCTCTAATCTGCCATCTTCTGTAACCAGGTTAGGCTCCCAGTAGGTGGGATTGGGACACCAATCCAGCCACAAATACTATGACCTATATCCTGTGCTACCTGCAAGATATGCTGGAGCAATGGTGCCTCGTGGCTTGTGGGAGTGGCCAATGCCTGGTCTAACCAGAGAACCAAACAAGAGGCAGCTGGTGTCCAACAAGGCCTAGATGACCAGGATTCAGAAGCTGAATGGCTCAGAGACCTAGCGCCGAAACATACACAACAGAAAATAAGTAAATAAATAAAACTGAAAATAAAAAAAGTCAATGAAATGATTCCTAACGATATTTTGCTATACTCATAGACTTGGTGACTAACCCAATCATCATCAGAGAGGCTCTTTTAAGAAGCCAATGGAAGCAGACACAGAGACCCACAGCTTAACATTGGGCAGAGCTCTGGGAACCTCCCACAGAAGAGGAGGAGGAAGGATTGTAGGGGCCAGAGGGATGGAGGACAAGAGGAGAACAAGGCCCACAGAATGAACTAAATAGGGCTTGCATGGGGCTCACAAAGACTGGAGTGGCAATCACAGAGCCTGCATGGGTCTGTACCAGGCCCTCTGAATACTTGCTATTGTTCTTAAGCTTGGGGGTTTTGTTAGACTCCTAGCCATGGGAGTTAGGGTGTGTATGACTCTTTTGCCTGCTTTTGGGGTACTTTCCTCTGACTGAGTTGCCTTGTCCAGTCTTGATATGAGGACATTTAGAGTCTTATTGTATCTTGTTATGCTGAGTTCAGTTGATATCACTGGGAGGCCTACTCTCTTTTGAAGGGAAAGGGAGGGGCACTGGATCTGGGCGAGAGCGGTCATAGGGTTGCTGGGAGGAAGGGAGGCTGTGGTTTCGATATATTGTATGAAAGAAGAAAATACATAAATAATAAATAAATAAATAGAATCTCTCCCCAAAAGAAATGTAATTAATGATGTTTTGTTAAAACCAGTTATTTCTATTAAAATATTAGTTATCACTATATATGATAAAGATCACTAATTTTGATTTGAGGTAGATGTAAGTTCAGATTTGAGCTTCGTACTTTAGTGATCAAACAAAATGGTGTAGTCTTTAGCTCTGCCTCCTCAACTAAGATTATTAGTGACTATCTCAACAAGTGGAAATGAGTCCTGTGTCACATTTTAAAAAAAAGGTGGAGTCATAGATGCAGAAGCTGTGATGTAGACTTACCAATTGAGTCTCAACTCTCTTGCTATCTGTTTATCTCTGCATTGTGTCCAGTTTTCTATAAATGGATGGTCTCTGTTTTCTACAAAGAGAAGACACTTTCATGAAGGATGATAGCTACATGTATCTGTGTATGCAAGGTTAAGACAAGGCATAGAATGTAGTCAGAACAATGTAAATGTCAATAGACATTCAAACCTGGAAGGGGGGGGAATTCAGAGGCTTCCATCCCTTGACAAAGAAGTCCAGAGAATCAATGACCACTGAAAGAGGGAGAATTAGCCTTTCTTTCCCAGTGATGTGTACACTACCTGGTAATCCAATACAAAGTGGACATCCCTGAAAGTATATACACACAAACAACAAACAACAGAAATGCCTCTGCAAGTTGTTATTTATATATTTAAGCATGTTTATATATATATATATATATATATATATATATATATATATATATAAAATCATGATAATCAAAGGTAAAGAGACTATCAATTTAATAATGGTGAATATTTGGAAGGACCCGGAGGGAAGAAATAGAGAAGAGAGAGTGATGTAATAATATTTTAATTTAAGTATAGTTTAAAAAGTAATAGTTGTAACACAGTAGGTGATCTAGACATGTAGTACTTAAAATTACCTGAATACCTAAGTATTCATTCTGACTATTCCTTTAAAACTCTGGGGACCATGACATTTATAATTCAGAAAATATTTTATTCATCTTTGATACTCAGCAAACTTCTAATTTATCCCCTATAATGCCCAAGCTGGCTTCAAATATCTATACACCCCATGCCCAGTTCTCTCTCTCTCTCTCTAACTCGAAATTTTTCCTTCCCTTGCCTAGATATAAATCTCAAAAAGACATTTCCAGTTGTCACTTGTCTTTTATAATCATCATAGAATCACTTATATGCCTTTGTTTCCATCTTACACTGTGGTGTATGCCTTGACTTTGAGTATATGTCTTCTACTCCAGCAATACACACATGTCCACATTCACAGAGACTTCAATCACTGTGGGCCACTTGGATGCCATATTATTCCTTTCTAACTTCTGTCTTGGGCTGTTTCTTCATCTCAGGGCACATGCTCCTTTCTCATTTCCACACAGGTATGTGAAAACCTGTCAGATTACTGTTTTCATTACACACTTCCCATTATTATGCTGTCACTTTGGAACAAGTTTATTTCAAAACCTTCGGGAGAAAATGACAAGAAACAGAGCATTTTATTTCCTTGTCCCTTCATTAGATTAGAAATGTCAAGAAAGATTTAAATTGTATTTATTTTTTTATTAAAGGGAATGATAGATCTTTCTTGGAAAAGGGAAATAGTAGGGAACTTTAACTTTGAATGGTACTTGATTTGTATGTCTGCATATACAGCCTGTAGAAAAGCTTTCTCTTTATATTTAGGATGGCTTGAACTTCATTCCCATGCTATGGACCATGATGCACCTTGTAAGATATGAAATCATTATAGTGATTATAAAAGAATGCATTGCATAATTAAACCTGTAACAGGCCAGAAATAAATGATTCAAAGTTAACCTAAAATCAGATGTTCCAGGCTATATAATTAATTACAGATTGAAGGTCCAACTTTAAATGGTGAGCATCATCTGTTGAAAGAGAGGAGTCTCAATCTCTGTGTCTGAAGCTTATGACAGTTAGATTTCTCCAGCATTTGATATTGTCTGTGAAGTTATAGTAATTACTGGTATTGATGCATTCAGCTGGAAAAAAACAACTTGGGACTATAGTTACAACACACTCATGGCTGTGAATTTCCTCTTCCAAAGACTGGACCCTTAGCAAGGCAGTTAACTCCTTTTCTGCATCTCTGACTTTAGTTATTTGCAGCTAGACAAAATCCAAAATATTTCTGTGTCTGTGCTGAATATACTCATCATTTTCCTTTTACTTTTTGAAGATTACAATATGCTGTGGGATGTTCTGTATGACAAATATGTTAATAAATAAAGCACTGATTGGCCGATAGCCAGACAGGAAGTATAGGCGGGACTAACAGAGAGGAGAATTGAGGGAACAGGAAGGTGGAGGGGGAGACTGCCTGGAGCCGCCACCAGGACAAGCAAGATTTAAGGTACCGGTAAGCCACGAGCCACGTGGCAAAGTAGAGATTAATAGAAATGGGCTAAATATAAGAGTAAGAGCTAGACAATGATAGGTCTGAGCTAATGGCCAAGCAGTTTAAATAATATAAGAGTCTGTGTGTTTATTTTGTAAGTGGGCTCCAGGACTGGCGGGACTTTGTAGCTGGAGACTGGCGATACTTGGGAGCTGGAGAGAAGCTCTCTAGCAACAACAATAGAAAACCTGTTTGACCAGCACTCATTGTAGTCAGTGTGAGGATACAGACATGATTTCAATAATATGCTTGTGCAAATCTTCTATTCAAGTATAAGCTGTTTTATGTAAGGGAGAAATAAATCACCAGGTCTTTGCATCCATGTGATGGGAGGTATGCCATGGAACCAAAAACCACAGATACCGAGGGATGACTGTGTTTACAAATTTTGTTCCAAAAGTTTCACAGAGAGATGTGGGAGTCCAGCTCCGACCTTTTAAAGGGTTCTTAGTAGGAGAAGAGAGGGATAAGACAATATCTGATAGATACCTGGATGACAAGAAGAAAGACAGAAACACAGGATAGCTTCCATAGGGTTTGGATCAATAACTACCAGCCTCGTCCTTTATTGAAAAGGGCTTTTTATAACATTGCAAGCGGAGAGGCAGAAGTCCTTCCCCTTGCAAGATCAAAGCACACCCTACAGCCAAGTGTAGACCATTCCAAACACCTGGTAACCATGCCTGTGACCAAATCATCCCATTATACAGCCCTCCTGGGTAAAGCAAGCTCAAATTCTCTAACTCTCAGTAATTTCTTACTAGAAAGCCTTTGTGGGCTCCCACAGAGATAGGTTACTGAAGACTGAATTATGACATACTTTACTCTATGACCTATTGAGGTGTAGTGATGCCTTAGTACATGGCTTAAAATTCTTTGTCTTCAGCCAAATTGAAAGTGTAGACTATGTTGTCCTTTCCTATGTTTCTACTTACTGATGATCATAACTTCCACATATCAATCATCATCCTCATCACCTTCCCCTGTGGGTCTCAGTCAGCAGTTGACTAGCTGGGTTTGCAGAGTGGAAAGTAGAGAGTTGGCAAGGATATGTCTATGCTGCTCTTTTGCTGATGCTTTGATATTAATCATATTTGATACTCTTAAATATCTAAAATCAGGGGACTTTCTGTTCCTTTACACTCAGAAGATAATATATATGTGAAATATTTCAAGGATGAAAAACTACATAAATTAGCAGCTGTATTGTAAGACCTCAGATTGTTGAGCTCAAAGTGACAAAATAACCACCCATTTCTTACTGTAAGAGTTGTTTGGTTTATTGTTTGCATTAATGACAATGTTTCCCACCTAGACATCTAGGTTAATAGAGTCTTTCTTAAACATAAATATGAAATAAGAGGGCAATATAAGCTACAGTGTTATGTCTAGTTTTTATGACCATCCAGTTACACAGAATATAGAAACATCACAATGATACAAAACATAATCTTACATTTCAGACCAATGTATGCAATTGCTAAAAATATATCATCTATAACTATACTATGGTATTGCACCAATTCAGGCAAGTTTTAGTATTTAAAATATTTGCTTTTGTGAGTATAAGTAAATTTTTTCTTAATTTTATACAATTTACAATTCTGCTACAACAAATACTAAATTTAATGATGCTACTTTGTGTTTACACTTTTAACTTTTGTTCTATATTTCATCATATGGAATAATATTAAGGCTATTCTGTTCTATATAATGAATACTTTGGTTTATTGCAAGGACAATTTGAGAATCAGTTTTGCTTGACATAACACATATGCACAACTATGAGCCAAAATCAGATATATTGTTTAAACAGAATTTCACCTAAAATTTTTAATGTACATTTTTGTGTAATTCTTAACTAAAATAGGAATTATAAAATAATAAATTTGTTTCATAGATTGACATTTCAAGTTAGTACCTCAAAACACAGTGCTCTATAACTAGCTTCGATGGTGCTTCTAAAATAAAACTGACATTAATTTAATTCACTTTATCATGTACAACCTGCAATGCAGAAAATGGAAATGGTATAAATCAAAACACAGGACTGATGACCTGAGAGACATAGGATATTGGAATTTTCTCAAAGTGTAATATTTCTTCATGCGTTCTAAAGGGTTATGTAAATTCAGTGTATGACTTTCAGCTTTAGATTTGGCATTTTCACATTTTCATATGGTTTTGAGTTCATGGAGAACATAAATATTCTAGAATTATTAGAAAACTCAATTGATTCTAATTGTTATGTTTTCTTTTCCTCTCAAATCAAATTTCACAAGGAACTTCTTTCAGTCAGTTGCAGTCTTTTGTCATATTTGCTTTCTATTTGACTTTTTAAAAAATTCTGGAAACACACAGTGCTTCAGATCCTCCTGCAGTTTCCTTAGGAAACTTTAGTATGAGGCATCTTGGTTCACTGCATTGAAAAAAGATATTTAGAAGTTAAGCCTTGAGTGTCACATGCACATTTCTTGTTCTGTCACATGCATGCAGTACAGTGTTAAATGTGTTTGTGTGTGTGTGTGTGTGTGTGTGTGTGTGTGTGTGTGTAAAAAAGATATTTAGAAGTTAAGCCTTGAGTGTCACATGCATCCAGTAGTGTTAAATGTGTGTGTGTGTGTGTGTGTGTGTGTGTGTGATATGATATTGTGATTGTGCCAATAACATAAGGCCTTTTAATGAAAAATGATTAACATTACTGGGCACCAGAGTTCTTTCCAAATGTTTGACTGATTTTTTTCATACAATCTAGACAAATAGTAAAACAACATAGAATGAAAATAAAAACTGGATGTGGGGAAACACCACTTGATTTGAGTACTGTGGTTTTCAATGGAGACATCTTTCCTAATATGTTGAGATAAATAATGCCTCATTGGATAGAGATGGTTCTCTAAGACATCATAGAATAGCTGATTGCAAAGAATATACATGTGTTTTGTCTGTTTTATCCATGTAAGACTAAGAAAGGAGTATGTGTTAGACAAGAGTGTCTTCAGTGCATGGATTTAGCAAATGTCAGAGAAGAAAAGAAGTGTTCATAACCTTTGAGTTTCAATGATGAGTCAAAAAGAATATTGGTGTTACAGTCAATGACTACAGAAAACCAATACTATCTGGAATGTCACTGGGAAGGCAATTGTTATATGAAGAGAACAAGAACAGCATCATATACTTAACAACTGGTTCTATTAAAAGAATTATACTTGAAAGACTTTTTAAATCTATTCATATATATTCCATATTTAATATATAATATCAGTTGAAATTTCTGGCTGAAATCTGAAAAATGATGTGATCTAGGAGTCTGGAAATATGCCATCATTCAGTATCAACTATGGGAAGAACATACTGAATATCCATGTGACTAACAAGCTGAATTTTGAGTTTACACAATCTGAGGTCAACAAAGCCAGGTCATAAGATTTTAAACTGGTGGACCGTTTCATACATTTATATAGTGAATTTACTTATTTCTTGCTTTCATTCCTCTCCCTTCCCAGTGAACCTGCCTCTCCCAAAGCTTTCATTGCTTCTTTTTTTGTGGACTTTGGTAATCATTGGTTCAGGGCAAATCTCACTGAGTTCAACGTGCTAGTCTATAAAATGCAACAATGAACAATACTTACGGAACAGTGAAAATCTAAGGGTCTTAGGAGTGCCAACAACTGTAGTGGTAGTTAGAAAGGACTCAGCCCATTCAAAATGTGTATATGGAAGTTTAGCTTTATCAACTTAGATAGCATAACAGTGAAATCAGCAACAATGACACTGTAGACAATCTTATAAGATGGCATGAGTGGATTATCAGTCAACAAATACATTTATTTGACACTTAACTCAGCAATTAACTTTAAATAGGATCTGAATTAGTATATGTAGTTAGCAGCAGTGGCATATTATAGGAAAAATATGAGGCAAGCTAAGAAATAAAGCATGCAGGAAACTTGTAGAGGAAGGTTATGGGAGATGGTTCAAGGAATAGGGGTAATCATTTTGCAGTCGTGAGGACCTAAGCTCAGTTCCGCAGTACCTCACTTGTTACACATGCTTGGCTGAGTGTCCTTATAACCCCAGCAATATAATACTGAGAAATCTGGATTCTAAAATGTTGATGATCATTCAGGCAAGCCCAAAGTGTTAACATATAAGACACCCTGCCTCAAGGCAATAAACCAGAGTATGATAGAAGGTGGCATCCTATATCCTGCTCTGACCTCTGCGTGTGCTCATGCACCCAAATACTGACATGCATACACTACACACTACACATACATGAATACTCACACACAAAAAAGAGAGTTTATTTAATCCCAGCACTTGGGAGGCAGAGGCAGGCGGATCTCTGTGAGTTCGAGGCCAGCCTGGGCTACCAAGTGAGTTCCAGGAAAGGCGCAAAGCTACACAGAGAAACCCTGTCTCGAAAAAAACAAAAAAAAAAAAGAGAGAGAGTTTAAAAGAGAATTTTATGAGTACAAACATTGGTGGAAAGATGAACTTACCAACACAGATTGGTTATGTTTACAACACAACTTAATAAAGTTTTTCTACTTGTAACCCTAGAAAATGATCTATATACCATAAGAATACTGCAGTCTCTAACACACTGAGCCAAGTATTTCAGGCAGTAATTATTTGTGTACCATGGTAAGATGGCATGCTCAGTGCAGAAGTGTCCATGCCCTGTGCAATATGACTGGGAAATGCCAGAAACCCATCAGTTTTATATAAGAAGCATTTTGACAATTTGGTCCCTTGGAATAGTGAAAGGCTGACAAACATTTCACTATGCCCCATGTACATTTACACACCTCCATCTAATTTCTATAAAGTTGTGACAAAGTTTTAAAAAATATGTTTGAGCAGGAGAGGAGAAGAGATGTATGTATGATTTAATGTGGACACATATTGAGGTTGGGAACTGGAACACTCAATCTCCAGATCTTTGCATTAGAATATTCTACTGAGATGACAAGATTCACAAGGAAAAGTAAAAAGATGAGTTTGATGCAGACTAAAGAAAATGGAAGAAAGACAAGGCTTACTCTGGGAAATTTCTATTTTCTCCTCTTTTTTTCTTTGATTTCAATGGCAAATTAATCTTACTGAAAGTGAAAAGTTTATTACTAATAGTATCAGTTGTTGATGAAAAGAGAAAAGTTGTTCATTTTGTTGAAGATATTTCAGCACATGGATTAATTGGAGGACTCAATGGATAAGGAATCCATGAATATAGAAATGATATTGGGGGAAAACCCCATAAGAAGCTTGCTAGACCACAGCTTTTCCAGGCTGATGCAATCTTGCAGCCTTAACAGATTAACAGCACAGTCCAATCCAACAACTTGAACATTGCTTTTGTGTATGTTTGTATTTTATTAAATGCTAAATTGTAAGCTTTGGCTTGACCAAACACATTGATGTAATGAAATTGGGAAATTTTGTTGCAAAGACATAAGTTGTTAAATATATTTAAAGAAATTTTTTTCTTTAAAAAAATTAAAAGAAATATTTTTTGTTTTATATCATTTTCTGAAATTTACACAAAAATATAGGTAGTATTTTAGATATGTATGGAAGGATATATTTTAGTCTAGTTTTAAAGTCATAGTAAATATTAAAAATAGTATTTTCCAGAATTATAATTCAGGCACAGCAACTATGGTTGGTACTATAGACATGTCAGTATTAATAAAATGCAGATTGGGGATTAAGTAATATCAGAAATAATATAAGAAAACACATTATATTAAAAAACTTTTTTCATTTATAGATTTCTATACTTTACTACAAAATGGAAGTAAATAAATTTCTTCAACTTAGAATAAAACAAAATTGATATCCAAAGTGTGAAATAAATTGGGTAAAACCAGGTCAGAAATTAAAATCAAGGTCAAAGGTTGAACTTTTCCCCCTTTATATCCAGAAATCACTATGGCTTTGGGATGCATCTAATTTCAGAACAGGTTAATAACAATACAAATACGTTTTTGCATTATCTTCTCTGAGTTTTGTGCTTTTATTTGAAGGAAAGCATTCAGTCAACTCCACATACCATTGAACCACATGCATTTAGCTGCATTCAAGAATCAGTAGCCTGTTCTTCCCTATTAAACAATTAAACTGCTAATGTGTCCAGATTTTTTATTAGAATTATTTTACTGAAGAGAGATAAAGCTACAACTAACTAACTAACTAAATAAATAAATAAATAAAACCCTTAGAAATCAGAGAACAGGAAAAAATTCAGATATTAACATTTCAGAACTGAGAATATGACAATTGCAGAGCTAAAGATGGAGGGTTTAATATATATACTTCTCCACACTCACCTCTGTATTCCAGTTCTGTTGTCCTGTTCCTTTCAATAAAGCCATGCCTTGTGCTGTTCACAAGACCCTCGCATGTCTGTTCTAGTTTTACCTGACTTCATTGCCTCAAGAAACATCTCACACTTAGTGATATGGCTCAAATTTCTCAGATTAAATTCTAGGAGGAGGAAGCTTTCCTGAGGTGTTCTATTGGATTTTGTTTCATTTTGTGAAGTAGAAAAGGACAAGACAACAGCTTGTAAACACAGAAACAGGTGCCTGACAAGGTATTCTAGATGGGGAGGTGTGGAGGGTGGATAGATTTTATTTCACATCGGAATTGCTAGAGGCTCTGAACACAGATCACAGGGAGTGATTAGGTCATGGGAATTTTGCTTGTCCAGAATCTTGGAGAAGTGTGATCTATGATAGATGGGCCATATCAGTTCTCAGAAGCTGGATACATTCTCCAACAGGACACCATTACACTGTCCTGTGCAATAGAACTTTTCTCATAAGTCAGCTACTTTACACTTAGCTATTGAAAACTTATTGAGAAATTAGTACAAGCCAAAGCAAAGAAAAATGTGTATATATACAAGGAATATCCTGAGCACAATGAACATACTCCATTCATATTCATAGATTCTGAACCACACAATTATTTCCAGTTTCATATTGATTTGAGAACCAATCAATGAACTATTAAAATGATAACACTTTTCCCAAATTATCTAAATAGAAAATAATGAGATATTAAGAAGTAGGGAAGAATATATTTAGATTTTATGAATATCTATTTATGTTTAACATATGTATGATGTTATAAGTTAAAAAGAAATAACTAATACACTTTAACATTTTGATGATTGGAGATTTTCCTGCTTAGTATAGTTTTTCTCTATGAAGAAATAATGTACATGTATATAGTCTTTTATCAAATATAAATTTCTTGGGTCAGAATATTTGGAGAAAAATTAACACTCTCCATGTTTCTCATACTATCTGTGCTACCACATCCTTCTGATCTTTGAATGTGATGACAGTCACCTCACTTATAATTCTTTCTCTGCAAGGATATCTTTCTAACTAGATAATCGCCGTGTGTTCTGAACAAACTGTACTTTGTTAAAACTGTTTTACCGTCATTAAAACAAACAAGTAGTAAAACTGCAAAGGCACATATCTTCATTATTTTAGCATATTTCCAGATAGCTATAGCTAACAAAGCATTGACAACATCATTTTAATGCTAAGAATTACAATTTTATCTTAAATATTCCTATAAAATCTTCAGTAATTGATGGCCTTGTTCTGCTGTTGTCATTTAAGCTGCTCTTTCTCATAGCTTACCACAGCATTTCACATCCAAAAGCAAGTGTACTCAATTTATAATTCACTCTAGTCCTCTGTATATAGTGAAAGATCACATCATAAAATGAACAATCATTCTGAAATCTCCCTGTAATCTGTATAATCAAAATATCCTTCTGTAAGCCAGCTAAGAAGTCCCATCATGACATTTTCTAAACATTTCTAAGGTATTGATGTATTTTTTCCCAACATAGAATTTCAAGATTCTGCTAACTCACATTTTGTACCAGGTACAACTTCTAGTAAGATGCACAGTTCTCACAAATAGAAATGGTTGTCTCTATCTCAAAATTACACTCCTTAAACAAAATATGAGGAAAATGAAGCTAATCTCTTAGATATAAAATAAATATTACTGTGATTCAGGTTGAAATTGAATTCCATAATATTTTGACATATTTTTCTAGAATTTTGGAGTGGGTATTTAAAATTTTTGAAACAGTAATTCTAAAGTAGGTAAAATAGATTCAAGAGAGCAATCATTTGGAGTCTTCTCACCCCTGGCTTACTTGTACAAAAGGATCTTAAGAGTATTCCAGAAACCTGCTTAGCAAAGTGTTAATGTGCCTGCTTTTCAAGATATAGAAAAAAGATATGTACATACACATATGTATATCAAATACAAAAATAATAAAGGTATGCAAATACGTATGTATATATGATACAGGAAATACACACACACACACACACACACACACACACACACACACACACACGTCTTATCAAATTTCTAATGCATTGACAAGACAAGCTATGTCAAAATTCCTATTGTGATCACAGATGGACAAGCCAAGCACTGTAACACCTTCCCAGTAATCTTCTAGTACTTTTCACCAAATGATATATAGAATTCCTGAAGGAAATTACCATTGAAATACCATTTAACAAAAAGAAGCTTTGCAGAAAACAGTCTCAAAATGAAAGAAAAATGGGGTTGAATTGATGCTGTTGTTGAAGTGTCCATAATAAAAAACTGTAGACATCTAATTTAGGGTATTCTTTTGAAGTGCTCAGCATGAGGGTATAGCATATCATGTGTACAGATGTGCCATAATAGTAGGGATGTGAGTAGGAGTAACCTTAATACCTCAACTATAATGGCTGAAATATCCAGTCGGGTTTTTTGAAAAGTTGATGAAATCTCCTGTGTTGTACACAGTGCCTAGGAATCCCCACTCTTACATCATTCCGCTAGACCACAGACATGTGCATTTGCATGGGTTTCACTTGTTCTTGAGTGTGTAGTTGAGTTGCATGAAAAAATCAGTTCTTTCCTTTTACTTCCACAAAATGACACCCAAGCAAGGCAAATGAAGGTGTGGAAAGTAAGAGAAATAGTGTTTCTCTGTAAACGAATTCCCTTTCCTTTCTCATATTCCCTCTAACCTTATTTCTATTTTTTCCCCTTTTCAGTACTAATCACTCAAGTGAATATAATGAAATGTATAAGTAATAGGAAAAAACATTATCTTGGATAATTTCTAGTTTTTTATCCTTTGTTTCATTCTTTTATTCCTTTTTCAACCTTCTCCCTCCATACCTTCTCTCCTCCTCTCTCCTTGTTTTATTCTGTCAAAATTTTATAACCTCGTAGGAAAACACTGGCACAAATTTCATTTTAATGTGCAAAGGCCAATTTCATTGACTAGATAAAAGCTCATTTCTGATATTCCTCCTGACAACTATCAATTGCCAATATCAAGTAAGTTTAGACATGAACAAGTTTCATACAATTTCTTTTTTAAAAAAGTCTGTGTTCAAAACAGGCACATTATATTAAATAATACCATGATATGGATGTATGTACACATCTAATACTTCAATTCAAGATGCCATTAAAATTGAATTACAAATCACATATTATCTTTAAAAAGATATTAATCCCACAGTCTATGCAAAAGATGAGAAGTTTCTGAACTTTTTTTTTCTTCTGGTTATCTGAGCTAGTGTATGAAAGCATTCAGCAGGTTCTGTAAGCTAACACAATTAGCTCCCAGGAAATTCTTTTTATGTTCAAATCATCTTTAGTGAGTTTCTGTTGCTTTCAACTCAATACCTTCACAAGTGTACCAGATGAGGTACAGGTTGGGTCTATAACTTGATTTTTCATTTTGGGAATGAAATTTAACTTGGGGAGAGAATGATGTTCTCTATCTGTTCAAAAATTGTTTTTGTTATAAGGTCTATTCATAAGTGAGTTGTAATGGTAAAGAGAAAAGGGATTTTAAATTGCTTCCTGCAGCAGAATACGAGGCAGTAAAAAGACTGCTGAGCAGAGAAAACATGAAAATAGAAAGGAATGCTCTAAAAAAAGCTGATGGTACTGGAAGGATAAGAATACAAATATTCAATGATAAGAATATATATATATGTATATATACATATATATATATGCATGTCCTTATATATTCATATATATATAAATATGCATTTACATATTCTGGTTTTATACTTCTAATATGGTAAAAAGATTGATTTTTGGCCCAAGAAAAAAATGTTTACCAATAGGCAGATCAGGTCTTTTCTCCAACATACTAAGGTACAAATTTTTCTATGGGCCATTCCACATTGAAAATCTTCAATGTTGATTATTTTGCTTCTTGTTTTCAAAGTTATATACAATGTGATAAATCTAGACATACTTGAACATAAAGTATGTCTGAGAACATAATAAAAATTAGAAGTGTTTCAATAATTAAAACAAAATTAGAGGAGCCTAAGCTAATTGTTGTAGCTTTGTAAAGTACAGGAATCATGGGTATGGTAGGAAAGAAGGAGAAACGAAAAAATGAAGGGAAGAAATTCATGACCAGTTAGGATTTGCTTAGAGGAAATTGCTAAATTTTGTTTTAGTGCAATCCATTGACTGGTCATTAAAATTGCAATACATTTCTGTGGCTTATGGAATATATTCATATAGCAGATAATAATATGGAGTTCTTAAGTTTGTTTCAAGTAAATCAAAGAGTGGATGGAGAAGGTACCAGTTGTAGATCAGTTACCTCTGCTCCTGTGTTGTTTTCATGGTCTTCTCTGTTTATATTAGAATTTGTAAAGATGTCAGGTAAATGAACACTTTATACCCTAGATATTGAAGATAAAACACCCAACGCTATTTCTATAATCTGGTTGTATGTGTGGTCAAAATTCCTCTGTCTTAATCCCATTCTGCATCTTAGACAAGATTGCTTGGAGTTGATTAGGTCCTAGGACTTACACTTTTACAAAGGAGTACTCCAAGAAAATTCTTGCCTTTTGTAGCTTCTCAGGACCTTGAGATGACGTGTCATTTATGAGTCCTGTTGTCCTTTACAGATTTCGAAGCTTCTGGTATTCTAACTGGAAATTCTCAGTATTCAAATATATGAGAAACCAACTATTTTGTGTGTATTTTTGATGTCTCATATAAGCATGGATACAAAACACAATGACAAATCTGAGCAACTTTTTTTCTCCTCAGACATAGATGATTCTGCAATGAGAATCTTCTAATTATTTTGAAATAATTAGTTAATTGTCTATACTATCAATCTCCTGATCTATATACAACATTAGATCTACCCTTCTGTTATTTTTAACATTCTCAGTCTATGGTACTTTGTTCTAACATCACTAATGGTTAAAGGTGACCATGGATATATAAACCCTGTACCACAGATATTGTGTAGACATAAAAACACTAGAGTACCTATAATGCAAGGAGTCATAAGTTGCTACATATTATGTGATTTATTTATTGTATTACGAAGTATGTATGTGAGTATTTGAATATAACTTGAGCAGCCAAGTATTGGCTTTCATAGAGAAAAAATAAAAACAGAAGCTAGAAATTCTGAAGGTGTGGACTTTATAAATTTATTTCAACATACTTGTTCTAGTGTCTTTTTGTTGCTGTGGTAAGACCCTGACCAAAAGCAACTTTGAGGAAGAAAGGCTTGCATTGGCTTATACTTCCAAGTTACTTTCCATCACTGAAAGAAGTAAGTGAAGCATATCCAGGAAAATCACAAAACTTGGAAGACTATAGCTTGGTGACTTACTTTCATGCTCATGCTTAGCTAGTTTTTATTTGTTTGTTTTTGTTTTTGTAGTCCATGGCTACCTGTTCAGGAAAATGGTGTTGCTCACAATGGGCTCATCTTCCCCTCAATGAAAAATTAATAATCAGTACAGTATTGGGAAGATATGCTCAGAGGCCAGTCTTATCAGGGCAAACTTTCAGTTGAGAACACATGCTTACATTACTCTAGGCATTGTCAAATTGTCCTAGTTACTAATGCTAATCAGACAGTGCATAAAGGATACTGAATTATACCTCTGTTTAGAATTTTGTTTGTATTATAAGTTGTTCACGTAATAGCTAGAAGTTCATATTTAATCAAGGCTTGATAATTTGTAATGTTATCTTGTATTGAAGAAATGCATAGGATATTCATATGGTGACAAGAAAATGGGAAACTAAGATGTAGTCTATGTTGTTTGCTATGTTACTTTCGTTCTTTCTGGTAAAGTGTGAAGTTGCTGAATCTAGTTCTCTATTATCTATTGAACACAGAAACTCCAGTCTAACCTCCTCTAGACTATAATATACAATGGCCATCATTTACAACCATTCAATACACAAATAAGTGATGAAAAGTGACTTTAAAAAAAGCCAAATTGGTACATACCAAGCACAAAACTTGAACATGATCAAACAGAAACATAACCTGAACTCACCATGATCTTGGAACACAAAATCCTTTTTTCCATCAAGCTGAAAAAATTTGTTCGTACAACCTCCTTGGAAGATTCTTTTGCTTTCTCCTTCCCCAATCTACTTCTAGATTTCTATCTCCAAAATAAATCATGAGCATAAATGGTCTACATTTTGAGATTACAACCCAAGGACAGGCAGAGGTAGAAAGTTCAAGGAGAGGAAAAAAACATCCAGTTCCTTACTTAGAATAGAATTAAGGAAAATACAGGCTATGTTCTTTCAAGAAGGAACAAAAGACAAATTAGCATTGTACTGTTTTA
Source organism: Peromyscus attwateri (assembly GCA_902168425.1). NCBI lineage: Eukaryota > Metazoa > Chordata > Mammalia > Rodentia > Cricetidae > Peromyscus > Peromyscus attwateri. Next base: position 16,844 of record CABHPP010133194.1, read on the forward strand.
TCTAGGACCACATGCATTATTCACATGAACTGTCTTCTTTGATTGATTAGGCAAAAGATTCACAAGAAGAAAATGGTTTAACAAGCATCTATGCTTTGGGAATGATTCCCAGAGGAAATAACACTGGAATGAATTGCCTGATTCTATGGTGAAAGGAGAGAAAAAATAGTAGTTTGAAGATATAATGCTTACCATGTTGCTAAAGCCAATAGCCTTTAACACAAAAACCTTTAAGAAGGAAGACAGAAAGCTTAAAATAGGAAAAGTTTAGAAGGGATCTTATCTTAAAGAGCATAATGGACATGTTAGGAAATATGACATTGATACTAAGCATTGATTGCGCTAAGAAGTACATGTAAGGGAAGGATATAAAATAGATAATCTTAGAAATTTGAAATTTTATTCTGTTACTGATAATTTTGTTTTGGGGAAGTGATTCTGAATATAGTTCATAAAGAGAAAACAGTGACAATATCACACATTTTGCACTCAAGTCTTTGTGCAAGAATTAACTATTAATGAAAAATGATTCTTTAAGTAACTTCTGAAATGTTATATGTATTTAAATAACTGTATCAGATATTGATTCCAAGTATCTCTTTGCACCACCCGGGTGCTTGCACTTGCTTGTTCTGTCAATATGTACATTAAAGGTTGCCATAAAGGTAAGAGCAGCTGGGCAACACAGCATAGCAGTGGCTTCCATGTTACAGCAAACTTTCCTCAGATGTCCGCCTATGTCCACACCCTTGTTTCAGATATGAAATTTACATTCCATGCTGTTTTCCCTGCAGAGTTCAGGAGACTCTGGTTTTCATTATCTGTTTCTCTCAATGTGTGTGATTCCCACTGTAGTCGAAAGTTTCTCTCGTCCTGCCCGGCCCCGTTGTTCCCACTGGCCTCACAGTCCCTCAGAGGCTTATATTAATTAAAACTGCTCGGCTTATTACTGACGAGCTCTTACACTTAAATTAACCCATAATCCTTATCTATGTTTAGCCGCGTGGCTTGGTACCTTTTTTCAGTTCTGCCTTGTCATCTTGCTTCCTCTGTGTCTGGCTGGCAACTCCTGACTCTTCCCTTCCTCTTCCCAGAATTCTCCCAGTCTGCTCACCCCACGTATATTTCCTACCTGGCTACTGGCCAATCAGCGTTGTATTAAACCAGTGTACAAGAGCAATATCCCACAGCATCCTGTCTTATTTCCAGACTTCATTTTACCCCCAATTACACCGTTTGAAAAAGTTTCTCACCTGGTCTTTTCATTCTGTTGTGCCTATAACTCAATCCACTTTTGACTTATTATCACATTGACTTTCCATATTTTAGGAATCTGGTTGTCCTATGCTTTTGCCACATTATCTGTAACATAAACTGTTTCCGACAGGACAGGGCATGCCACACACTTCACGTTTATATATCAGTGATTGTTGTCCCTAAGCTCTGGGCACCATGCCAACCTACACCTGAATAGACAGCACCATGCTGAACAACATGGATGAAGGGGTAACTGTGCACTTGGGTTTATCAAATAGATGACTTCATTTTGTTTGATGGAAATCCTCTAAACTTTTATTCTGTCTGGAATCTCTTTAGTTTGACCTATGTTTTTCAGTTGGCTCTGTGATGCTCAAAATAGTTACAGTAAGTATGCAGGTTGTGATACAGAGAAAATTATTTACAACAACATTTTATGTTTTCAAAATGGAAATTTCTGGATCAAACCTCTGTGTAATTCATTCTCATGCCATTAGAATATCTTCATTTAAGCTGAACTTCAGGGCCAAATATTACAGTTTAAGCCTTATGACATAGAGTGAGGAACAGTCTTATATGAAAGCACATTATTGTGTATCCAGACTATGAATATTCTAGCTTAATGGGTACAGTTTGTATGATTTTCAGCAACAAGAGCACATAGTTTTCAAATTTAACTTTGTTAGCTTATGGAGCATGGTAAGTCTCATCACCAACAAATAATTCCTAAATCAGAAATGTGAAAAAATACCATCCAGGCAGATAAATATTTAGAGTTAGAAGAAAATCCAATAAAAAAAAAACATTATAATATAAACAGTCAAAGTTCTTAAGTTAGTTTGAAGGCATATATAACCACAATTTTTTGTAATGCTGTGATATTGCAAGCATGACATTTGTTGATTTATTTACATTTCAGAATGCTTTCCATTCTGCTTTAAAAAATTAACATCCATCATAAGTACACAGAAGACATCCAAAATGACTCTAACACCATTCCTTCTAAGACTTACTTAATATATACTTAATCGTCGTGAGTGACCAAAATGTTCCAAAACCCAACAAATAATTCTTATAACTTTTTTATTCAAGGTGATTTTTACTTCAATATTTTAAAAATAAAATATTTTATTTTATTAAGTAAAGCATAATTATATAAAATTAATAAATATTTAAAAAGCATAATCTGTAAGTGCTAAGGTAATTTCTAATATTTGTTTGTTTATTTACTATTTTGATTTGAGTGAAACATGATGAATTATATCCATTTATATTTATAATATAATAGATTATTCTAGTAATTTAAGGGCTCAATTTTTAAAATTATGTTCAATATTTTCATAGAATAATAGATTACAGTTGTTTAGAGTAATGTTTGCCTTCATTTCAGATGTAATTCTGTTGAATTATGGTTAAATAAAACAAAATTTATAACTAATAAAACTTTAGTTAATTTAACAGTTTGTCTGCATTGCAAAATGTTTAAAGGATTGATAATGAAGATTATGTCTCTATCCTATATCATCCTGGTGCTAACAAAATGCAATGTGTTATGAGACTGAACAGAGAGAAAAAATATCAGTTGCAGAGTATGAGTCAATGAGGACTTGAGGCATCCCTGGCAGCAGAGGGCACAAGAGCAGAAGCAAGACCAGTAGTTCCTTCAGCTGTAGTCCAGAGGCAGGGAGCTTGTATGGCAATCAGGACTAGAGAGGCTTTCACCTAAGCCAGAATGTATCAACACAACTTTAAAGACATAAGCACAAGAGAACACCAGAGTTCCAGTATAAAGTTCTACATATCACACTAAAGATTTTTGTTGTTGTTTGAGAAACTTCAAGGAAAATCAACCCGACTTGTTCAGGGGCCATCATAGCAGCTGTAGTTCATAGTAGCTACCATGAAGCCAAGAGGAATCCCTGTACTAACACATCTAACCATGAAAAAACATATAAAACCTTATGAATAACATCAGGAGCAAATTAATCTAACCTTGCCACACTGTAATTCTACACTTTTCCAGTTTACCAAGATCTGAAAAACAGTATGCTCTTGTCAAGAAGAAACTTGAAGTTAACACTCTTAAGCACTTCTAAAAAAGCAGGGAGGGGTAAGCATAATTTTAGTTGAGCATTTAAATATTACACACCTTCTGCTAGGGATTTTACAGTTAGAAATTAACCCCTGAGACCTGGTGGCAGATAATTTTTGTGTGTCTTATTATCAGAGTATCTGTGTGTGCCTATGTATGTGTACACATACATATGTCACTACAAAACATGACCACATGGGGTGTAGGAATTGCAAAATATCAGAGTCAGTGACAAAAACAAACAAAAGTTTGAACAGTGAATAAGACATCTCTGAAGCTTGCTGATTGGTGGAAAATAGAGGAGAGAATTAAGTAAGATCCAGAATGGGAATGGGCACATGAGGAAGTTTATTTATATGGGGTAATATCAGAACTCTTTAAACAAACAGTAAAAAATGTGCAGTTTAAAAAGTAGAGGATGCAGAAGGAAATATCAGGGAGGAGGCCACTGACAACCAGGATTCTAAGGTTCACTTATAAGTGGAGAACTGCCTGTGTCAGCAGGCTGTCAGGCTGTTGGACATAGGTCAGCATGCATAAGAGAGAGCAGAAGGGTCAGAATGCGGAGGGCTGGAGGCATTAGGCAGTGGCAAAGACACGTGTTGTTCTTAGAAAAGTGAAGCTTTAATTAGAAATAGTCCTCATCGAAAACAAAAACAAAACAAAACACAGTAGAAAAACAAATGTCTGGAATTTATTTCATTTGTGTCATGAGACCTGACACAACACTGTGGTTACATACACTGAAGATGTCTTGTCTTTTCAAAGAAATAACTAAACAAATATAAATTAGTTGTTTATATGTGTAGCATAAAAACTGATAATCTTTATTTGTGAATATTCAGGTAAGTAAAAAAACATACATTTGGTAGATTCTCTCTATAATAGCCCTGAATAACCTGGATGTTGCTATGTAGATCAGACTGTCTCCAAATTTCCCTGCCTCTGGCACCCAGTTGCTGGGAATTGTAGGCTGCAGGTGTGTATCTGCATGCCTGGCCAGATTCTAAATGCTACACTTCTGAAAGCCATACCTTTTCTAAAACATGCACTCAATCCTGCAACTACAGTTACAGTGTAAGAACATACTGAAATGTGATCTAAACACGTCAGGAATTGCTGTGCTCCAATAAAGTTTTATTCACAAAAGCAAATGGAAGAATAGATTTACCTAATCATAGCCTATAGCATAAACCAATGAAGGGGTATTCTAGCCTTTTAAAAAAAAATTTGGGCTATTTTTAATTCATGTCTTAACTGTTACTATATATTATGAAAAAATGTACTGATTTTATGGGTTCCCAAGTGTGTGAATTAGTGGGTCACTGTTTCTAGTGTCTACTTTTGGTCTCTTTTCCTTTTGTTTGTTTGTTTGTTTGTTTTGTCCAGTTCTAAAGTGTTAATTTTTGCTTTATCTTTTTTTTTTATTATCCCTTAGAAGCCTGCTAGTTTCATAATGAACAACAGAAAGGAGTGTATCAGGATGGAAGTGAAGCTGAGGAGGACCTGGGAGTAGAGGGAGAAAAAAGAAACATAATCAGGATATTTTGAGCAAAAACATTATTTTAAATAAAAGGAAAAAAGTTATGAAACTTTTATTCTTTTCACAACAGAACAGAAGAATGAGTATCTGCTCAGATAAATGGGAATAGATTTTAGGTATACTGGATTTTTCTATTTGATCTATCCAGTTTTGAACTTCTGGGCCTCATCTCACTCTTTCTAAAATGCTTTTAATGATATACAAGACTGCCCTATTCGAATATGTGAAGTTAGTTTCACTTATGACAAAGTCACAAAAAGTCATTTCAGTCTTCATTTTCAAAATGCTGCCCTGATACAAATAATGCCTGCCTCATGGTACTTGTATAGTAACCTTATACACTAATCATGGAAGTCTGCTTAGAAGACTCCAGGTATTATCAATTTGATGATTCCCCTGGAGATGACCAAATGTTTCAGATGTGTATCACCTGAAAGAATAAAATGGTGTCATGCCATGTCCAGTGCTCAATTTAACATTGTCATCCCGGGCAGGGTGGGCAGTTCAGACCTTTGCTGTCCATTTAGCCTCCCAGGGCTCCATGACAGTTTACAGATGAGCATCTGGATCACCACTGAAGCCAATGACTGAGCACTGAGTCTTCAGATGAATGTCAGGGGAGAAATTCTTTCCTTCCATGCCTTGGAAGTCAAGGTCCCAGACAGAAGTGAAGGCATCCTCCTGATTCTATGGTAACACAAACATAAGGAGGCCAGGTGAGACAGCACAGCACCCTGGGGCAGCTTTCAATTAAACAGCGAATGTTTTCAGCAGCCCTTGGGAGGAACACTTGCCCCGATTTGTTCAGTTTGTGCAGTTTGCTCACTAGACCAGGGCATGCTTCATTATAATGTGATTCCACCACATTAAAGTGCTTGAGGCCACCCAAGAGGGACAGGGCAAGCAGCAGCCAGTTTTCCATGGATGAAGAAAGACCTAATGAGGGAGAAACACATAGCACAGGTGCAATTCCTACTCATTTCTCAGTAAATGCATGAGGACTCTCCATGTTCAGGTATGAGACTCATTAGAATGAAACCACCCCTCGCATTATGCCACCTCTGTTTTAAGTAGTGGTGTTGGCATATGTGTGCCTCTTTGTTATAATATCAGTTCAAACAATGGCTTCCCACTGACATCAGAGGGCATTAACCCTCCTGTCATCATATGAAACTTTCTCTAGACCCTGAACTTCATTTCAGACACCTCTGCTAATTGAGGACAGTGTTAAGTAGGCTTTGGGCATTTATTCAACCCAAGTTTTGAAGTAATAAATCCTCCACATTCGGGTAGATTTGTTTTTGATGTTACACATTTTTTGAACTGAAAATGTAGAAACAATACATATCATGTGTTTGGGCACACACTGAATGAAAGTCTCTTCTTAATATGACTTTCCTATCTCACATTCAATATGGAGCAGACGTAATTCTTCACACTGCCTGCTTGTCAGGCTGGTGATGCTCAGTGCAAAACTCCATGACACTCCTCATTTATCATGTTTTGTTTTCATCTTTTCATTCTAGATTTTTTTTTTAGAAAAGTTATGCTAAAAATAAAGACCTGAAGTGACAGAGTGGCCCCACACTGATAGAAGGAAGATTTGATTCTACTTCTTCTGACTTATGGCATGTATTTTTGATGTTATCTATTACTCATTAATTCAAAATTTCAATTCTCACATATATTACAACACTGGGTAGAGGAAGGAGCTGGTGTGAATAATCATGGTAATAAGAACAAGTCAATGTAGTTTGCATTAGTCTGTTTTCTGTGAGAGTATTGCTTAACAAGGGTGGACTAAGCCCATCTGCATACACACACACACACACACACACACACACACACACACACACACACACCCCTAAAATTTTTCTACAAGTGTGTGTCTAATGTTCATTGTCCTTTAAATTCCCTTTACTAGGTAGGTGAAGAAGTTTCTTTAGTTTCTTATAGGGTCTCATATCAACTAAGAAATGAGGTCCCAGTTCTCTATAGAAGCATCATGAAAAATTAATATTTCCTATCTGAAAAGTTAGAAGCACATAAAAGAAGTAAAACATATAAGGTGATAGATGTTAATTGTATAAGTCTCTGTGACCTCTTACCTAAGGAAGTTATCCACTCAACCACAAGAGCTCAGTGCTGGTACACAGATACTTGGTAGAATATAGGGTGTGGCATTTGTTCACAGTATTTAGGGTGTTGTGTTTCCTGCTCTTAGGGAATTCAGTAGTTACAATTATCTCAACTATTCTTTCTTTGGCAAATATTCTCAAATGGATAGATTTCCCTTCCCTTCCACCCCTGTAGTCGGGGTTAGTATTTGGCAGTATTAGGGGATTTTCTGTTGTGAGAGTACCAGATTTGTTGTCCTGCTACTGACAATGTTTCAAAAGGATGAATGCTACTAAATATTCTTCAATGTTCAAGATGGTTCCTCAAATCTAATAACTAGCTTGTAGAACTGTGAATGGCATAACCAATGAATAGAAACCCACAAAGCATATCTTCAAAGACTTCCATGTACATCAAAATTAACATTATTAATTTATAATGCAAACCAGGACTGCCAAATGAAGCAAGATAAGCTGTTACTTACTCAAGGTATATTTCATACTCTTCCTCTAGTTGCCTTCTTATAACAAAGGCAAATATAGAAATGACAGCAATCAGTGAGATTCTTCAGTTTGAGCAATGCAGAAACCTCATTCATAGAAAAGTATTTAGCAGCTAATACCCACATCTGCACTCAACTGCATGCACACAGTCTTCTCCACATCGAGTCATGGGTCCCTTCAACCTATGGCTACATCATAACATTTAGTAACTCCTCTTTTTGTTCAAACATATTTGGAAGAATAACCTGGAACTCTGAACAGTGAATCTACTCAGCATGGACTAATTATAGGTGCTTGAGAGTTAAGGTATTCTTTGTCCTTTGAGTGTCCCCAACCCAGGGGAAGTATCCCTATTGCCCATTATATGACTGTGATTGAGCAAACATTTATTCAAAATCAGATGCACCATGGATAAACATGCATAGTGACAAAGAGCCCAGGTCTCTCAATTCAAAAACAAACCACCCATGACACATCCCAGAGCATCCAAATCATGCTCCTGTTATATCCATAAAAGAAAAACCAAATAGTAATGCCATTTAGTGTATTCACTTCATAGTTTCACTTTGCTTCTGAAAAATAAAATTGCTGCTATGTCTTTTATGTGTGTGTCTTCAATTCTTTGATCAAATATCAAGAAGCTAGAAATACCCATCCATACAGAGATCACCAGCATCACTTATATTTGATATAATGGAATGTACTTCTGATTTTTCCAATAAAGCATAAAATTGAAATTCTGGATGTCATAAATTAGGGAAAATAGGATCTCTGTGGTGGTATGTCCTAGTTAATACCCAAATGTGTTACCAATCTGAATACTATTCACTTTATGAACAATTCAAATCAAAGAACATGTTTAGGAACTATGTCTAACTAATAATACAGAGTTGTCCTACTTAACTGAGTCTCACTAAAAAATGAACCATTTTTATTTAATAACTATTGCAACAAATTTCTAAATTTCTGTTGTGTGATCATCTACTTATATGGGAATTTTTCCAGGTCCTTAGCATGAAAAAGGAAAATTTAATAATTTACTATAGCACCAATCTGACAATTTTTGAGTAATTTAAATATAAAAACAAAAATATACTGACAGAAAATATAGATGTGCCTAATTTTAGTGTTTTTCATACATTAAAGTGATTAAATAAAATAATTTCTGGAATATATTAAATATATTTCAATGAAACAGTATTAAATACCCCAAGTTTTATATAGGAATAGAAAGAAAAGAGAATAAATTGAAATGTACAGAAAAAAAGTTAATTTGACTCAAATAAATGAAAAGTAAACAAATAATTAATAAATATGGAAATGTTACAAAATTGTGTTTTTAATTGTTTGCTTTTTATGTGTTACAAAAGTTAGTGAATAGTTCACTGTTCTCTTGTGGTTTAGGTGTGGTAATAATCATTCCTTTGAATTCTCTATGTGGGTATTCTTTCAGATCCTTTCCATTTGAGTCAGTTATTACAGTGCTTTTTAGAGGAGATATGTTGCCTTGTATCTTAATGGTTTTGTTGTGGTTCTGGGACTTTGGATTGATTGGGTGAAAGTGTGGATCAGGGATTGATGCTGTGGGGACTATTTACCTGACAGCTGTTAGGGGTAAGGGGACTAAAGAAGTGTGCACCTGGACCTCAGGTCAGGGAACCTTTGCCTGTCGGTTCAGGAATCAGAAGAGGGCTGGGGAAGTTTGGGACTAGTGCTCAGAGTCCGGGGACCGTTTAACTTCAGCAGCCCATGGGACTGTGAATAAATAGACTGAACACTCATGGTCCAGGGATTCTTCCTGGGTATCGCAAGTTGGCTGGGGCAGAATGTTTGGCTTACAGTGACCTCCTCACCAGTAGGTGCCAAGAGCTTGAAGATGGCAGAAGTTTGAGCCAACTTGTGAGACTGAATACTATTCCTTCATATCATTATACTATATTATAAAAACATTATTTATTTTGTTTCTTCCATTTATATTTTTATTTCCCCAAATCTTTAGAAAGAGATCTGATTGTTTTACAACAGTGACAAATTGTCGCTGTTGTTCCAAAATGCCTACAAATGTTTAAATTTGTGCTTTCCTATTTATTAGGTTTGGGAATTATTGTTTTGGTGAAAATTTAGTAAAATACAAACCCTTGCATTCTTTCTTCCTTTCATTGTGAAAGAGTAAGAATTTTTGAGCATAAGACTTTTTAAATCTGAGCTGGGCTTGGTAACAGACACCTTTAATTCCAGCACTCAGTAGGCAGCAGCAGGCAGGTCTCTGTGAGTTTTAAGCCAGCCTGGTCTACATAGTGAGTTTCTGGGCAATCAGGGCTATTTAGAGAAACACTATCTTAAAAACAAACAAAATAATCAATAGTTTTGAAATAAATTAAAAGAAATGTCTTTATTTGCCCCAAGTTTCTGAAGCAACATGATAGTCATATCCTAGCAAATTGATCTCATCCTGTATCTCTGTTTTATAAAACTAAGCTGACATTCATCTATCCTTCAGTATAGTGCTTTAGAACTGTGTGGTAAATAAATTCTCCATCATGAATATGATTCCACAAATGCTATGCCAATGGATCCTTTAGGAAATGATTAAGGTCAGATAGGGACGTTAGGGTAGAGACAGATTATTTATTATACATTCATGGCTTTATCTAAAGAGAAGGGAGTCCATAATAGGGTTTCACACAGGTTCCTGCCTCTTCTTAGGTGATGATTTGATCTACCCTTGGGTTCTGTAAATGCAAAGACGAAGAAACTCATAAGGAAAGCACTCTACCTTTGACCTTCACTACTTTAAATGAAAACAAATCTCTTTTTTCCTTATAAAGTAACCTTGAAATATTCCTTTAGTAAAGAATAAATGTGAAAGCATGCTGAGGAGAAACCATTCTTCAACTAAATGGAATAAAACAATCACATGAAAAAATGTGATCATATATTGCCACAGAAATTAAGATGCATTTATTTGTCTTATTAGCAGTTATTAAAAATGATTCAAAAGGTAAAGACATTAAAAATTGGAACTTCCATTTCATTTATTTTAATCTAAAATATCAAAATGAATTAAGTTTCAAGCAATATATAGACAGTGCTTTGGTCTATATTATATCTAGTCTTATGGTCTTATTTTACTAATGGCATCCTATTTAGATGGTTTGGCAACACACAGGTTTCATTAATCTATTAATCCATGGAAACTATAAATAGGCAAATTAAGAATCCTTGGAAGAAATCTAAGAATAAATGTGACAATAAAACTACAAACACAAATTAAAAGAAAATGGATGAATTCCCAGAAGAACTTCTTTGTTGGACACATTATGAGATAAAAATTAATGATGATTCAATCTGATATAAAAACGAAATTGGCTAATAGATTAAATATCACGCAGAAAGTAATTTGAAATGTGGATGAATCCATTATGGTAATAATGAACATGACTTTGTACGTGAGTTACTTGTGATTAGATGGTATTAGTTGTTTCTGTAGGGATTTGTTCTTAAAAGCACATGTTGAGGATGAGGACAAACTTAACATTTTATTGATAAGTTTGCATGGTAGAAAATATTTGAAGATGTCATTGATTTTAAGTATTCTATTAAAAGCCTATATGCTAACATCTTGGTAGGCAGGCAATCCTATGGAACTATTGGAAAATGATAGAACTGACTGCCTATCAACCTCTCTGTGAGAGAGTGTAATATTATTTCCTAACGATGATGAATTCTAGTTGAAGAAGTTAGGCCATTAGGATGTTATCCTCAAAGGGGGTGCTGTCCCTCCAGACCTTCCCTTCCTTTTGGTTTCTGGAAGACATGAGGTGTTTAGGTGGGTTCCCTCTCATAATGCTGCCATAAATGCTGCCTCACCATCACTGTCTCCATAGTGTTCTCCCTCACCATAATACTGTTTTTCAAATACACATGATGCTTAAAAGATTCTTTCCCATACCAACAAGGTAGCCATTGTGTTCTCCTTCATAATACACTGAAGTCATGATATTCTGCTTCTACCAAAGGCCTAGGATCAACAAAGCCCATGGACTACAGTTTGACACTTCTCACATCATAAACCCAAACCAATTATCCCTATTTTATATTCTTATTTATGACATTTGCTATTCAGAAATTACAAATATAGAACTATATAAGTGACATGAGTACAAATAATGTTAAATGATTCCACTCACTTTCTATCATACAATGAAAGTGTATGTTTATGTTATAGTTTATCAGTCTCCTTTCTAACATGTGATAATTGACATAAAGTTGATGAAGCTGATGGTGTCTTTTTTCCTTTTAGGATAAAGTGATGAAGATTTTGAAAGATTAAATCCTGTCCCATTATATGATTAATCAGTTGAACAGCCACAACCTGATTCTACATCTTATAATCTCAAATTAAAAATATACATTACAGGTTATATATGTGACACTTATCTTTTATTATATTTATCTTTTACAGCATGGTTACACATAAACCCATCTGGCTTTCAACATGTTCTGTATTGGAGCCTGGCCTTGAAATTCTAATCTTTTTGCTTCCACTTTCCAAAGATCCAAATTGCAGATGTGTATCACTAATATAGGTCCTTGCATTAGATTTTATACAGTCTATCTGTATAGCTAAAGTTGAACTTGGTTGATTGACAATCATGCTGTCAAAACAAAGCCCTACATTATCTGCTGCTACCTAGCTTCACTTTTTAAATGTAATTGAAATATCAATAGTACTCTGACTGTGTATCAACCTCTCTGTAAGAGAGGGTAATACCATTTCCTTAGAGATCATGACATCATCCAAGGAGGGAGACTGATGAGCAGTGATGCCTTAATTTATCACTGTACATGGTCAGCACAGAGAGGTAGGACAATAGCACTTCCGAAGAAATTTCCGTCTGTGACATTTGTAATAGCAAACATTTGTCCGTGCTTTCCCCTGGCCCCCCAGTAAGAAGTTCTGGAAGATGTTGTAATTTGATGGTTCTTCAATAACTTGGTTCCCAGTTTTATTCAGAAAATTGCATCTATATCCTGTAATATTCAGATCCTTTGCACCTTTTATCATGGCAATCCAAGCATTGTAGATGTATTTTTTCAAATGTGTGAAAATTTAATTCATTTATGTGTGATACGCAGTGTAAGATAAATTTGAAGAAGGGAAGAGTAATGAAAAAAATTAAAATCACTCACTTCATTTCAAGTAAAATAGCATAAAATAAGTTGCTTATCCTGCATATATTGATGTGGTATAGACATTGATATTGATATGCAAGCCTAAAATGAGTTTTGAAAACAGTGTGTGATATAAATCTTTATCTAATTAACATTGATTATCAAAGGTGTACTTTCATCTCACCCGTGTGTTACCTTAACATGAAAAACCACCACTACTTACTGTTCAGAAACATCTAAACTATACACAGGTACTGGCTCCAATCAATCTTTTATACTAATAAAAATTGTGACATTGCATATTTTAGAAAAATAGCTACTTTTTTATTTTATTAAGAAGCCAGTTAATTTTAGATAACTCCAAAAAAGATAACTTTCCATAGGGGAAAATGACCTTTTTTTGAGGGGTGAGAATGTCAAATTTGACATTTGAGGTTTAATAAGTTCAACAATACAATAGAGTTCCTCACAGGCTCTTAATATGACTCTTCTAGAAGCCCAGTGTATCTGTTAGAAATTAATCTCTAAAATATACTGATATTGCTTTGATCTGAAGAAGCTAAGCCTTCCTAAGAACTTAATTGAGAGGACACTAGTCCATGTAAATTGCTTTCATAGCAGAAAGGATGTGTGCTGAGGTAGGAAAGACAGAGAAGGAAGAAATGGGACTTTCAGTTTAACCCTGCATTTTGTCATTTGGGGAAGGTACCCGATTCACCCTGGCTTAGATTTTTCCACCTGTAAAATGGCAGTGATGGGGATTTTTATGATTCTTTCAGTTTTCAGATGTTGGTTTTGTATCAAACCCCTGTCACATGATGTTTCTAACATTGTAAAATAAAGCTGTCACATGTTCATCAAGGTGAGTGTGGCTTATCCATGGTAAGTCCACAGCATAGAAACTTCCACAGGCACCAACCAGTCTACCTTGTCTTGCTGTCTCTCCAGGTGATTTTTAAAATCATTAGGAACTCTGCTTTTCTCTGCACTCATCATTCTTCAAACCTAGCCAGAGTGATCTTTTCACAATAAAAATGTGATTGTGCCATTTCCTGTCAAAACTCTTTGAATGACTTCCTGATGTTCCTGGGATAAGAGCCCAAATCCGTAATGCAACTTCAAGAGCCAGCCTTGTCTGACCCTGCCAAACTCTGCAGAAAATAAGCAATGATTCATGGGTGGGCTGCTGTTCACATACCCATCTATAGGTGATGACTATTCTACAGGCTATCCTTCATGAATGTTCTTAAGTTTGCATATCACCATCAAAACATAGGGTCATAAGGGAGGTACCACCATGAACACTAAACAGGTCATCAGTGATGAGAACAATCTTCTGAAGCAAATGGAAGAATAGAAGGGAAGCAGCAGGCATTGCTAGGAATCACAAAGGAATGGCAGTACTGATGAGAAGCTAGAGAATAAGCTAACGAGACAGCCAGAAGGGGGCATTTCAGGTGCCACTTTCCTCTAAAGGAAAAAAAAAAATCTTTCAGATTTTATTTCCCATTTTAGGCAGCAACACATTTGTTCTTCCCAAGATGGGAGGCAGGGAAGCTCAGAACTCTGAAACCAATGTGAGGTCAACTTGTGAGGCATTAGATCAATTTAATAATTTATGTTGAGAAATATCTCTTCAAAGTGGGTGTCCCCTGTGGGACATGAAATTAGCATTAGAAGGCTGGCTTGGCACACATGGAGGCTGACTTAAGCAGGTGCCAAGAGGCAGATAAGCCCAGGGAACTCAAAGGGTTGCCTGTGAGGGCAGCTTCTCCCCAGGGTCCCAGAGACATTATAGATTTTTTTTTCTATAATCCTTGTCTGCAAAGATATGAGCTCACTTTCCAGTTCATTCTTGCTTCCATGTTGATTATGAGCCAAGTAAACCCTTTCCTTGACAGCATTGTTCTTTGTCAGGATATTTTATCCCAGCAACAGAAGTGAAACCAGAGCAATTAGTGGTAACAGCTATGCATTTAACTGGAAATTAAGAACAAAACCACCCCAAAATGGAATACCTTGAGTTACTTTATGTGTACACATGGAGAGTAAATAGATAACTAAAATTTTAGCTATACTTTCCCGTTATTTTTAGTAGACTTTTTTATGTTTTGAGTAGTTATTTTCTGCAAATCTTTAAATAGAACCTTAGAAGAGTTCAAGGAGTATTTTTGCACCACATTTTATTATTCAACAACACAGGGGAAAATCAGCAAGTGCCATTCAAATTAAAGCCATACTGCCTGGTTTTATTTTAACTCAAATCATATTTAACATAGGTTTCTAGTTAATAGAAAAAAGAAAAAAATCATACTCAAAGTCTATTTAAAAAACTCATTACCAAAAACTAACTCCTTTGTGAACATTTGCATTTATTGTACAGTATGGCACAAAATATTTAGTGTCAAATATTCTAAAAGAGTGGCAGTCAATTTCACCATTTTAGTGTTTCTAATACTTATTTTAGTCTTGATAATAAAACATGGATATGAGTATTGTTTTATACTCTAGCAGACATTACTCTAACAAATTAAGTTTTTCTGTTACCAGAGAGCTTCCATGATGACTGAAGGAATGGAATATGAAGAGCAAGAATTACATTCTTTTATGGGTAAAAGTTTCGTACTATCTAAACATTAACAGCAAATATTTATGTTAACATAATTTGTATATTTTATGGTGAGGAAGTATGCATGGAGGAGTTGAGAACTGCTTCCCTATAGCTTTATTACAGCAACACCTTCATAACAAAATTTTGAAGCTATTTAACTTAACTCTTCAACCAAAACATGAAACCCACACAGTCCTACTTTAGCAAACACTTCCAGAACTTCAGGCAAAAGATACTTCCATGAATGCAGAACTCAGAAGTGCTTCTGCAGGGCATTTGCCCTTGTTATGCTGGTTTTGTGGAAAGCTTATCTGCTAATTCACAATTCTCAAGCAGAGCCAAGCTGTTTCTGTACCGGTGTTAATTATTTATTAATGCAGTGAAAACACTTTAAATTCCAATTAAATTGTCAGCAATCACTTCTGAACTAAAGACTACAATTGCTTAGTTGTCTGCTTCCAAGAAAATACACATCCCCTACACCTGATTTCATGTGTAGGATGAAGAAGTTGTATTGTCCTATCAGGAACTGACTAGCGACCTCTCTGTAGGCAAATATATTACATTCTCTGAAACTCAGCTGTCTTCCTATTTTATAAGATGTTCAGACCATCAATGTGGGTAGAGTTGCACACTAACTTTAAAACATACAATGTCTTTTCGTTTCCCATGATCCACTCAATATATTCACTGTAGAATCTTTTCTAAGGACACTGCCATAGCATGGCATTGCAGTAAAGTATCTCACATCTTCCTTAGTCATGTTTTCATTTTAAAATTTTGTGTGTGTGGATATTTTGCCTGCATGTATGTCTGTGTACACCACATGCGTGTTTAGTACTCTCAGAGGCCAGAATAGGGTATGAGATCCCTGGATACATTTATGAGCTGCCATGTGGATGCTGAAAAATCAAACCCTGGTCCTCTGGAAGAGCTGAGGCATCTCTTCAGTCCACTAAGATTCTCTTTATTGATTCATAATAATACAGTTCCCTTTGGAAAATTTTTCTTGTATGATCATAGTTGCTTTTTCACATAGAGACATCAGAAATTACTACCCAGTACGTTGCTTTTCACCCTCCATTTTCTAGAATCACTGAGATCAATCTAGAGATGAGTGTTGACTCATGATGAAAGTGGTTTTGGAAAACAAAAACTTTACATACATTCCTTAGTGTTTTCCTCAGTAATGAATATAAGAAACTTCAGAGGGTGGGAGCATCAGGATATAGAAGGTGATAGCCAGAGGCCAAAGAGAGTGAAGGGTTGGCGCATTATCACTGAACTAGTGCAGTTCTTACACTATGAAGTGTAGAAATGGAGCCTGGCATTTTATAGTAGATAAAGACTACACACAGCTCAACTCTCAGTAGCCAGCAAATTTCACTGCAGTGCAGCCATGCCCATTGCTGCCCTGGCAAGAGGGTGTCAATGGCAACCCACCTGTGGGAGAGAATGAAAGGGACGGGGAGACACGAAAGAAGACAGCAAGACAGGGTTCTGATCAAGCTGCAAATTTTATTCTCCTCAGCAAAGCTTATATAGCATGGGAGGGAGAGGGGGCAGGAAGGAGGGAAGGGGTGCAGGACATGCAGGTGAGGGGAGACATGCAGGTCCTGAGGCTGCAGGATGTTGTGCTAGGTGATAAGGTCACTGGTCAGGGCCCATTGTTCTGTTGCTATGCTACCTTACCTACCTGACAGAGGAATGTTTTTTATCTTTGAGGGCATCTGGTTTAGGGCCTGTGGCTTGTTCTGTGGCCTAGCTAGTACTCTTCCATGGTTCATGTTTGGTCCCTGACACATTGCTTTTGGAGAAACGAACGGTTGCTGAAGATATAATTATAGCTACAAGGTGTGCAATATTATTTACTTGGTCCTTTGTAGAAAAAAAATGTTTACTGAACCATGCTTATCAAGCACCTGAAATGTGGGACTGTATCAAATATCAACATCAGGCTTCAGACTTGGCCTATAGGATTGAATGTGATAGAAAAAGACAAAAAAAAAAAAATACAAAGACAGTAAGGTTTTTTCCCACGATAAAAGTAGACAATTATTTATAAATTTTAGAATGTCAATAAAATGGTGTTCACTTCTCTTCCTTTCCGCTCTTCCATCGGGCCCCCTCTCTCCCTCCCCCCCTCTGTCTCTCTGTCTCTCTCTTTTTCTCTCTCCCTCTCCCCCTCCCAATAAAGCTCTAAAAGGTTAGAAAAAAAAATGGTGTTCAAATGGAATAAAAATTTACATATATTTAACAAACACAATCACTTCATTTTAAAATTAATAAATTCCATGAACTCAAACTTTCACAGGGAAAAAAAGATTGTTGTGAAAACTGTGTCAAAGCTTATTATCCCAATTCTGTTTTATTTTAAAATTAAAAATTTCGGTTTTGCCGGGCAGTGGTGGCGCACGCCTTTAATCCCAGCACTCGGGAGGCAGAGGCAGGCGGATTTCTGTGAGTTCGAGGCCAGCCTGGGCTACCAAGTGAGTTCCAGGAAAGGTGCAAAGCTACATAGAAAAACCCTGTCTCGACCCCCCCCCCAAAAAAAAAATCAGTTTTAGAGTTAATGGAAATCTTAGTTTTCCTCCCAATCAACAGAAAGTGGAAAGCAAATAGCTCTGTGTAATGGATAACCTCCTGTTATTGTTTGTTTGTTTTAAGCTCAATGATGAAAAGTAACATGAAAATATCAGACATACACTGTCAGAAAGTACACATCTTTATAATGGAGACTTTACTGCTGGAAACATGTGTCATCCCACCCATACTCAGGAAGGGAAGTCACAAGTTCCTTTGATTCAGGAGCAATGGAGCTTCCCTTAAGGAAAAATGACTGACTCTGGTCCATTTGTTGTCCATTCACGGTCTGTACAAGTTTGCCCAAAACGGTTTTGTGGCTTTTGATATCGACATTTCAATTTATTTGTTTCAATTCATCTTATGGTTTCCTGTTTTTATTTTTATTTATTTACTTTTTTTTCTAATATGAAAAAGTCATTGCTGGTATGCCTTCAAATATGGAAGAAAAGTATTAATTTAAAAATATTCAAAGAGCAAAATATTGTGATGAGTTTTCAAAAATAATAATGTTTGCAGTAATTTTTGGACTAGCAAAAAAACTCAGTTGGTAAAATTGATTGTTATTAAACATAACAATCTAACTTAAATCCCAGCACTGACTGGTGAAAAGAAAGAGAATGGAATCTTGAAAGTTCACTTGAGCACTGTGTCACATACTTGAATGGCACACACACACACACACACAAAGACTGATAGGTGATAGGTAGATAGATGCAAAGATAATGTAAAATAACCTCTCCCCTAAGTCTCATTTCAGTTAAGGGAGGTTTTTTTTTTTTTTAATTCACATGTAGTAAGTGATTTCTATTTTCATGAAATGGTAAATGATGTGATTTCTGGGACGATTTCACAGCACCTTTGCAGAGAAAGAATTAAGAGGGTCGGGAACTTGGCTTCATGCCCACACTTACTGGAGGCAGCTCTCCCTCTGGCTAGTGATTAGAGTTGACTGACAATTCAACAGCATCACCAAGTGAAGAAGCTCTTTTTAAATACGGGTTAATGGTTTTGTAAATTTAGTGCCTTGAGCAAAATTGAATTAAACATTTAGCCATTAATCTCAAACATTCTTAGCAATTGAAAGCTTCACAATATACCCAGAACCCATAAATTCAAATAACTTTCCAGGAGAGCTTCCTTGGGCCAGATTGTACAAAGAATTGGGGAGACAAAAAAATGCCTTGATTGTGTGCCCTGGGAAACTGGACTGTGCAGGACCTGGGGGATGAGGTCAGCTGAATATTCTGGAGAGGCAGGGTCATTAATTAGGCCATGCCAGTGTCCTTCTCCAAATTGCCTCAAGCTTGTGGAATTCTATGCAGCTGTTATGTGAACAGATGTGGTTGTATGGATGCAGGCTTGTCATGGTCCTCTGATTCCTTCCTGATGCAACTAAGACTGAGTACTTTCTGGTTTAGTACATTCAGTTCAAGTTTAAGTGATAAAGGAAGTTTAGCCATTGACTTTATCCTGTCAGATGTTTCCTTTAATGATGTTGTCCAGGATGAAAGGCTGAATCCTAGAAAAAGACATTGGATTGTGTGTTTGGCATTCACTGATTTGTGCCATTTTCTGTGTGATTCTGTAATGCTCTCAATTAGATGGAGTGTGATGTATTACAGTCACAGTTTGTTTTACTCAGCTTGTTATAAACCTAGGCACACCTGGGGAGAGATAACTCTCAATGCAGGATCAGCCACCATCAGCCTGGGCTGCCAGCATGCCTATGGAGTCCTGGAGGTTTTTGTTGTTCTTTGTTTTATTGCTGATTGATGCGTGAGGGGTGGGGGGCATTCCACTAGGGGTGGTGTGACTCCTAGACAGATGAGCCTGAGTTGTATAAGAACAGTAGCTGAGCATGGAGGGGAGGCCAGCTATTAAGCAGCAGTGGTTCTCTGTGGTCTCTGCTTCAGTCCCTGAACCCAGGTTCCTACTGCTGCTTCTGTCCTATTCCTTTCCGTGGTAAAAACCAACCTGTAAGCCAAGCCTTCCCCAAGATGCTTTTGGCCACTGTAAGTATGATTTTGGAATCATTGGTTATTTAAAAAAGGTAGTTTAATTTTTGCTTACCCAAAGAATCTCTATTTTTGAAGCATTATATGCTTTTCACTATTTTTAGCCAAATTATAAAATATATTGTTTTTTTTCCTTCTTTTTAATCCATAAATGCTAAATTAACAAGAGAAAATAATTAGACAGATTATATTTTAGTTGAATGATCCCAAGATTAACAAAGTAAAAGATACATCCATATTTTGGGATATGAAAAAGTAGGTCTCTGAGGTATATAGTTCAGCAGGTAAAGCCACTGACTACCATGCTTGAGGCCTGGAGTCTAGCCCCATACCTTACATGGTAGAATGAGGGTGTAGGGTGAAGAATGAGTCCTGCCCTCCCAAAGTTGACCTCTGACCCCTATGTGTTCACTGTGACATGCCTTCTCCACACACAAAATGAGTGATTCTTTTAAAATCATCTAACCAACCTGAAAAACATTAAAATCACCCTGGTCCTTGAGTTTCTGCTGATAGTCATGGTAACTGTCCTGTGCCTCAGTCTCTGAGGATGGGATGCAGTTGATAAAGTGGCATCAAATATGGGTCCCTTCCCCCTCCTGCCACCCTGAACATGAGAAAAGAATGAGTCTGTGATTGGAGACTGTAAACACATTTTGTTGTTTGTTTTTAGTTATATGTGTATTTGGCAATATTATATATGCAAAGGCAGGGACTCGGTTTCCTGCACTTCTGTGATCTCATACTGGTTGATTTTTATGCCATTGTCCATGAGGCATGTTTATAGATAAACAGCATACATCACATTTAATTTGGAAACTATTATATCACAGTATTTGATTTTTGAGAGCTTTAATAGTATGGACTATATGCAATACATGTAGATTTTATGCTCCATTTGCATTGGTTAATTATTTTTTGCAATTGTAAGAAAATTGTATTTGATGGATATTTTTTAACTTGTCAAAGTAAGGAAAAAATTTGCTTATATTTTGAGATATGTCAGGGGAGTATCCTAAGCTAAGCTCAAATTTTCTTGTCCCAGAAAGCTTACAATTATTTTCCTGAAAGCTAGAAGTCTTTATGAAAAATTACATGTAAAAATATGCCTTTTTGCCTTATTTAACTTTTGTTTGCTGGAGAATGCTTGACAGAGCAAAAGAAGGTTTTTCTCTTGAGTATCTCATGTGCTCTCAGAGTGTTCTAATCTTAGCCATCAGACTTCAGGGAGGTACACAGCATGTTCTAAATAATTTCCATACAGGATACTGCCTGCTAAATTTGGGTATGGCATGGCTATCACTTTCCTTTATACCACACATTGATACTTTGCCCTGAAGCCTTCTGTTGACACAGCTGATACAAATTAATTTGGTAAAATATATAATGTTTATACAATAATAAAGCTGCCGATAATAATTTCCTTGTTGTCCTGTCACCTAATTTTGAAGTACCACCACCCCACAGAGAAAAAAAGAAACACTGACAGTTGAAGTTACAAACATGATGTACATGAAGTATGTGAGTTTTTTTTTCTTTTAAATGGCCTTTCTATTTTTAGAAAAAAATCGGTAAATTGTTGTGTGCTTTTGCATAAGTATTTTAAAAAATATATTACCAACTTTAGTACTTCTTTCTGTATACATAGTTCTTAAATATTATTCCAGTATCAATAAAAACAATAGAGATAATATAGATAATTGTTCCAGATGGTGATTTTTGTCAATTTTATACAAGCTAGAACTATCTGGGAAGAGGACTCACAACTGAGAAAATGTTCTTGATTGCTAATTTGTACAAGAGGGCCTAGTCCATGCAGGTAGTGCCAGTTCTGAACATGTGGGCCTGAATGGTGTAAGCAAGCCAGCTGAACAAAAGAGTTATTTGTGTTCCTCCTGGTTGGTTTCTGCTCCAACTTCTAGTTTGAGTTCCTGTCTGTACTTTACACTCTGATGGACTTTTAATTGGAGGTGTAAGGTGGAATAAAACTTTTTTTTCCCCAAGTTGATTTTGATCATGCATTTATTGCAGTAATAGAAACATTACTAAGACAAAGTTGTTTACTTTCTATTACTTTACGAAGATTTAATTACTTTTGAAAATTTTAGGTGTATGTGCGTTTACCTGTATATATGTAAGTTTACTCTGTGTTGCGTCCATACAGGCTAGAAGAGGATATAGGATCCACTTGAAATAGAATTTCATCTGGTTACAAGTTACCATGTGGATTTAAGGAACCAAACCTAGGTGGGTCCTTTACAAGAGCAGCAAGTGTTCTTAACAACTGAGCCATCTCTTCTGCCTCAGTTGTACTTTAAAAGATATGTTTTTGATGATGTTAAACATTACCATCCTTACTCTCTGCCCTATAACCTCTCACGTTAACTTCCTACTCCCTCTCAAACTTCATGGCCTCCCTTCCACCCCGTGTGTGTGTGTGTGTGTGTGTGTGTGTGTGTGTGTGTGTGTGTGTGTGTCTGTGTATGTATACTTGGGATTTGCTAAACTAGCAAGGGATTTGCCCCTAGAGAAGACTGATACTTCTGCTCTTAGCAGTCATTAACTGATTAACTGCCAGTAGTTGTTTTTCAAAGGGTGGGGCCTAGTGATATTTCCCTAGATATATTTTGAAATGTCATCTGGTGTTGTCAATATCCAGGTATTGTTTACATGACCATATTTTTAAGATTTCATTGATGAAATCTCTGCATATATAGAAGATACTATCTGACAGCAAACATCCTTGTCTTTGTTCTCACAATCTTTTTGAACTCTCTTTTGTAATTTTCCTTGAGTCTTAGATGTTGCGGATGTATAATTTTGGGACAAGAGCACATAATAAGTTGGTTTCTCATTTTGACCATTGTGGATTTCTGTGACCATCTTTATCTACTGTAAAAAGAAGCTTCTTTAATAAGGAATGAAAGTAAGACTAATATCTGAATATAAGGGTAAAGCTTTAGGATGCAGTTAGATATAATATTGGCTTTAAAAAGTGGCATCAGAGCATTCCACTCTGTGTCTCAATACCTCCCCAGCCACAGGTTGTTGGTTAGGTTTCCAGTACCACAAATAAATTGCCTCCTATTGAGTGTACCTTAAATCAAATTAGGTGGGCATATCTTGTGATACTGGTCATTTCTGTGATTTACAAGAACAGAATCATGGGATTTTTAGCTATTACATTATTTAAAATACAATAAAATCCATGAAGTAATATAATTCATAGGCTATTAATTCAAAACTTTTTTTTTCCACAAATGAATAGATCCTGTTCATATCACATACTCACTGTAACTGTGTCAACTGCATACAGGCTGGCACTCAAATTAATATCAAATATATTAACCTTTTCTAAACCATTAATTGCCAAATTGACTATATATTTTTATTCTAATTCATGGCAATTTAGGAAGACTAGATACAGAAAAATGGGGAAAACCAGAAGGGTGAGGAAAATGTAAACAATAAGTATCTAAGAAATGACAAAAGAGATAAATGTAGGCCAATGACAAAACTACTCACAGGACGAACAGCATAAATTTATGCATGCAAACTGGAGAAAATGTTTAGGAGAGGAAGAAATAGATGGCTTGGAAAACCTTGAAGAGTCATTGGCTATTATGTGGCTTCTGTTGGATTAATAATGATCAGAGATCACTGACTTTTATGTGGTCTTCATTGAAATGATTAGTAATTTCTTTTGGTAGATTATAGATTGATCATAGTTTAAATTGTTTGCAGTTATATACTCATAAGTATCACATTCTCCATGACAGAGGCAGAATCAAAGACATATCCTGAACTCCATTTCCAGACTGAATGTTATAGGCACACACTAAAAGTTTAATGAAAACATGGACCTGGCCACCCATACATACACTCAACACAGATGATGAATTATCTATTATATTAACTACCTAGTGACTGAGCTAACCAACGTGTTTACTTTGGAGACATGCTCCAGTCAGCTTGTTGACATTCAATATAAAAGATGAAATTCAATGCATATCAAGAAGGAAGGGATACTCCTTCAGTCTTCCATGTAATAAGATATCACTGGGCCTGTGAATATATCTCAGTTGGTGACATTCTTGTTTTACAAGCATGAAACCTTAAGATTGATCCCAAGCACTCTAATAAAGAACTGGGTTTTGTGTCGTTCACTAGTAGTACCAGCAATAGGAGGTGTAAAAAGTTGGGGTAGATACTTGAAGATCACTGGCCAGTTAGACTAACCTAATCAGCAATCCCATAGATCCCAGTGAGAGAACTTGTCTCAAAAAAATCTCTGAAAGAATGCCACCTGTTGTTGTCCTCTGGTCTCCTTACAGACAGTTGTGCACATGTGCATTCACACACACACACACACACACACACACACACACACACACACACACCTACACACCCCTACACATATCTCAATAAGATATATATTTTTTTTAACTTCTGAAAACAGTGATGGGAGAAGGGGAGTTAGCAAGTGGACAAGAAAGAGACACTGGGAGTCAGTGAGAAATCCTCACTACTAATTTTGTGTATTTCTCTTGCTGTGATTGAATCACTGTTTCACATTAATTCACACATCTCTGAGTGGTCAACACTGTTCACCAACAGCTGCTGTTTGAGGAATTTTGTATAACTCTGAGGCATGCAAATATAAAAAGCACATGATTGTCAGTCCAACTTAGGAAATAAGACATCTTTAGAAAATAATTTGCTCAAAGTTCAATGAACCTGATCTCTAATTTTAGCATTATGAGTAAAATGACCACTTGATCTCTTGAAAATAAAGTTTTCCTTTTCTATAATGGGTACAGTATTCAGAAAAGATCTTACCTTGTGTAGGTTTTTCAGATAATTTGCAATTTTCTTTTCCTCTTGTGTTCACCCCTGTCTCATCTAGTTATTGTTCAGAACATGTAACTAGATATCCTCTCCATAATGTATCTAAGGCATAGCTCTAAATTCATGTTCAACACTGAGATCAACAGGTTAGAGAGTTCTCTTTTTGACAGTTCTGTTTAAAAGAACAAGGTAGAGAAAGAAGTTATGGTGTTAACTCTCAGAGGAGAGAGTTCCACTGAGGAAGGACCAAACCAGACATGGTCTCAAATATTTACATGATCTCAGGTCACCAGTCAGTACCTCCCTTAGCCAGACTACTTTACTGAGTAGTTCATATGTAACAGGGATAATAATTTGATAGCTTCAGATTTTAGGTAGATTACTAAAGGACGTTCTGCATATGATGTTATTAAGTTCCTTGATATACAATTACATGGAAGTTTATCAATATTAGTGTTAATTATACGATGTCTCAAATATTTCAAAAATAGGGAGGAGATGAGACTTAAATTACTACCTGTCATGTAAGTACAAAAAGTGAAATCTTGGTTTAGATGTGAAGGAAAAACTTACAGGTGTGGAATGAGCATGTTACAACTGTAGTGGAGAGCTCTGCTGCTGAATCGTAAGTAAGTGCTGGGCTGTGATGGAAATATGATTACATGTGGAGGTTATGGCTAGGCTCAGACAGAACTTGGTCTGTAGTTCTAGCCTAGTCTAGCAAAGTCTAGCTCACTAGAGGAAATCAGCAGAAGCCCTCTACACATTGAAGTCATACAAGCTGGAAGGTTAGGTGGTTTATTTCATTATGAAGGAAAACCTGAGGTTCAAAGAGACTCATTTCAAAAAAGATTATCAGAAGACCCTATAGTTACCAACTTATGATATGAAAACGATAGAGTAATTGTGCTGAAATAAAATAAGCTATTGCACAAAGCTATGAGTAAAGAAGAAAGAATATGTAAGAATCTGTGCAGAGATTGATTATACAGGGAAACTATAGGAGACACAGTTAATTAAACAAAATCATTATGTTCCGCTGTTAAGCTTAGCTTGTTTCCTTCATTTAGTTTTGAATGCCTGAGGTTCAGTTAATGAGTGCTGTACATTCAGTACGGTGAGGATATGAGGGCATTCGCCGATGGGAGAGTCAAGTCCTAGGCACATGATTATACTTGGGATATTAAGAGATAAATATACTTGGCATGCTCTGCTATTCAAAAAATTAAATTTATGAACAGTTTACTAAAAAACAAGTCAGACTGGAAGGCATGATCATATTTAAAATGTTTCCTTTTAAACATTAGAAATGGTGAATCAATTTGATTTTTATGACAAAAAAATAACCAGAAGTATTTGCATTAGCCATATAAAGATATTAACATACTGATAGTATCACTAACTTAAAACTTGTATTCATCTGTGTGAAGCAGTTTAAAATCTCATTGTACCTACAATTTCATAAAGTATTCAGGAGAAATCAAAATAAAGATCATTGAAAGACATCAGAAGAAATAGGTGTCATTGGAAGTCTACATTCTAGCTCTAACAGTGCAGGGGTGTTGGCTTGGAGTTTTCTGACATCTAAATCCAAAGGGAAACATAATGTGGCCTTCATCATGTATATTAAAAATCAAAATAATTGAAGTATGGAAGTATGGACCCCTGTTTTCCGAGGCTGAAGAAGTATTATCAGCACACCAGTGATTAACATATTTTTTAAGACTAGGTATCCAATAATTCAGGTTGTCCTCAGACTTCCTGTGTAGCTGAGTATGGTTTTGAACCCTTGATCTTCTTACTTTGCCTTTCAAGTTCAGGAATTTTAAGCATGTGGTGATCCATTGTGTATCCTAATAAACTTGTCTGGGGATGGGAGGACAGAGTGAGACACTAGATTAGACATAGAGGCCAGACAGTGATGGCATGCCTTTAATGCTATCACTTCAATCCGTCTGGATCTCTGTGAACTCAAGGCTGCACTGGGACAGAGCCAGGCTTGGTAGCACACACCTCTAACCCCAGCACCTGGGATCTCATGTCTTTGCTTGGGGCTGGGTGGAGAACGCTATATAAGACATGAGACAGGAACTAAGCAGCAGTTCAACTGAGACCCTCAGGGGTAAGGACTCAGAGGCTTTCAGTCTGAGGATTCATGGAAACAGGATCTGCTGAGGAGTTGGAGAGGTGAGGTTGGCTGTAGCTTGTTCTATTTCTCTGATCTTTCGGTTTTTCCCCAATATCTGGCTCCTTTTTTTATATTATTAATAAGACCTTTAGCAATTCGTGTTACATATGGTGCCCAATTCATATTACATAGACATGCACCACACTTATCAGCAATTAAAATGTACAGACATTATTAAACCAAAGTAGGTAAAAGTCTAGATGCCACACTTTAGTGCAGATTGGGAGTGGGTAACAGGGGATCTAGGAGGAATAGGGAGAGGGGAAACCATAATCAGGTTGTATTTTATGAAAAAAATTCAGTAAAAATAGAGAAAAGAAATAAAATAGACAGCCAGGGAACGTGAATGCAGGTTTATGGTACAGCATTTTCTCCTAAACTACTGAGGTCCTAGGTACAAGTCCCAGAACACCGGAAAAAAAAAAAAAAACGCAAAAAAAAAAAAAAAACTTCCAAATTCCAGAACTAAAAAAAAAAAAAAAAAAAAATCAAAATAAATACATGTAATAATACAACTTAAGAGTAGTTGTACAAATTTTAATTACATTTAAAAGCCTTTGGGAGTCCATGGAGGTTTATTTGAGGGAATGTAAATTTCACTCAAGATTAATTTGAGACTGGAATACTGTCCCCAAATCCCTTTTCCAAAAATCTGTTTCTTTCTACTTCAGAAAGCAGGCAAAAGTATCATTTTAAATGCTATTGAGTTTACAGTGTGCAATGTTGTGATCTTGTAATAATTATATATTTACACTCTCACGTGCAAGAGCACAGGAAGGCTCGGGTGACATGCTGGCCACAGAGGCAGTGAAAGCGAAGTGCTGTGGAGGACAATGTGAAATCTGGACAACTAAAGAACAGAAGTGATTGCAGTTAGGCTCTGAGTCCCATCTCATTTCCTGCACTCTGTTCTTTGAGCAAGCAATTGGCTTGGCAAAAGGGTGACTTTTTTTTTCACTTTTTCTGAGAAACTAATGGAAGCCTACTTCTACAAGGATACAGCATTGTCCTGAGCTGCTTGGAAGTGATTTTAGTGGTAAATGGATAATTTATAGGCAACAGAAAATGGTGCAATTAATGATAAAGGACTCTAACATGTCTTTTGAAAATCAGGAAAAATAACAGATAGAACAATATAGACTATTATTGCTACACAGTAAAATATAAAAATGTAATGTTCCACACAAAGTGCATCCTTGGTTCATTCAAGATACAAGAAGCTTCTTTTGTTGTTGTTTATCAGGAATTTTAAAGCAGCCACACAGTCTCATGTTCTTTATCAATCAAGTTGGGAAAGGAATTTTAATGATAACAATAATCAACTAATGAATTAAAATGGATCACATATGTGCTATTCAGTTACTAAAACATCTTTAGTATCTACTGTATGGTGGAATTAGGAATGGCTGACACATATAGCATTTATTATAATCCTGATATTGTATTAAGTGCCATAGAAATAATTAGTATTCTTAATGTTCAGAAGAGAGGTATATTGTACATTATTCTCTAAAGTTTAAAGAAGGAAATGAGTCAAAGAACAATAGCTAATTTGTGCAAAATCACATTACGATCATGTGTTGGAGCTGGGTCTTGAAAAGGAAGGTGCATATCAGAGGTTGTAGTTTTAAGTGGTAGAATGTGGTGCTTGATGCCTAAATAATTAGTTGTATTTGTAATGCAGGTCAAACCACAAAATTCTTGCCTCATAAAATAGGATGCATGCACCATACTTCCTCATTATCGTCATCATCTTCTTCATCATATCATCTTCATCACTTCAATACATCTTTCTTCTAAGGATGAAGGTCATCCTTAGAGACATATTTCACATTTAAACAAGTGAAAGACTTCCCCAGATAATATGGACATGACCTTTGTAATTAATTTGTAATTCAACACAAGTTTCTACTTTACTACCTCATATCACACACTATTGCTTATGGTTATGCTTGTGCTTTAGAATTTTAGCATCTAAAGACATAACTAGGTAGGTGAATAATTAAACTAATTTCCATTAAGATGAAGGTATTTAGGATTTGGAAGAGAGAGCAGCTCTGTGTACAGGAGTATGTTGCGAGCAATGGGCAGGAATACATGGAGTTTGAAGAAATCCAAGTAAATGAGTAATCAGGAGATAGAAGAACATGACAGGAGGGACTTAAAATGGTTCAGCAGTGAAAAGCACATGTTGTCCTTCTGGAGGACCTGAGTTTGGTTCCCACTACCTCTGTCAAGTCACTCACATATGACTGCAATTCCAGCTTCTTCGTGGGACCTGACACTCCCTTCTGGCCTTGTGGAATACTACACTCACATGCCCATCCCCACACACAAACATACCATACCCATGCCCAAACACATATAAACACAAAATCAAATTTTTTTAAAATTAAAAACATCACAGCAGAAGACAAAAAATATTTTGGGGTTAGCTATAAACAAAAAATAGAAAGCAGAGAGCATAGCAAACTGTCAAATACATCCCACCTGTCTTGAGCAGCTACTTTAATCTTTCCAGTCTTGAACAAACCTTCTACGTAATTTAAAACAGTTCAAATATCCAGGTAGGATGTGTGAGCTGAAACTTAACAGCAAATTCCTCAAATAGGGCTGGATAATTAGCATTCTAATTTTCAGTAAAGCATCTCAGAGACTATTGATCCTGATTTTAGTAAACAAGAGCAAAACAAATTCAGGTGTCCCTTCTCCTCATGCTGAATCTAAGTTAGACTTCTGATCTTTAGATGGAAACATACCTTAGAAAGTTGAGCTAAGTTCAAAACATTTCTTTGCTGATATTGAAACACAATAGTTTCACAGCATAAGCAACAGTGTGTAAATGGTGCATTGAATTTGCATTTTTATGTGATTACATATATAAGACATTGGCAGTGGCACACAGGGTTAATAAATATTAAACTTGGCATTGCTAGTGCTACAGTGAGTGGAAACTAATACAAATGGGAGCATGTACAATATTTTTAAATTTTAAATTCACACAGCTCTTTTGATTCTTTTTATATGTGGCCTCATAATTAACATGGTAAATATGAATA
>CABHPP010133196.1:0-30933 GCA_902168425.1 Peromyscus attwateri
CCAATATTATCTAAGAATCTAATTTGCATTAGATTAGGCAACTATCAATTTTAGAACACAAACTTTTCTTTTTAGTGAGTGTGGTGACTTTTCAGGTGAGTCGTCTCTAGACCGTCAGCTTCTAATCAGTAGGTTCATTGGGACTACTATGGCAGGGGAAGATTCAAAGGAAGAAGACAAATGTCTTATTGTCTAGTCTTGCTAACTCAAAAAAATGTTGATTTGAATATAAACAATTTACAGAATATATATGCTATTCTTCCCTTGACTAAATTAAGGTAAATTCAAGGGACAAATCAGAAAAACAGTCTAGGGACAAGTTATTTTTAGATTTCAAAGATGACATAAATATGCCCTGGGTACTTTGTAAGAAACAAATTTTCCTGCAAATTAAATTTTCTAATTAAAACCAAAATACTCTTATTTAGGAGTAAATGGGAGCCAAAGATTACTCTTTATATTACATAACAATTTGAGCACAGAATTTCATAAAATAAGGCTAAAATTATAAACAATTTGGCTTTCCAAAGCTTTTGCTACTCATTTTTGCTAGCCTCATGTTACGGAAAATTGGCAGAGACGCCTCCTGTTCTTTAATATATGACATTACGGACTTCTTGGAAACAAGACACGACAGAGAGGAGGGCTGTTTATGAGTAAGAGGACGTGTGCCACCAGCACCTCGAGTAAGAAGCATCAGACGTTTCTGGTGCTGAAAACCTTTCAGTGAGGTGAAGCAGGCCGCGTTCCGTTCCTTTCATTTGCAGAGATGAGATGGATTTGAAAACCATCACCTGGTTTCCTGATGCAAGGACTCGCCATGGGAGCTAATCTCCAGCACATTACTTTGGCAAGCAGATCTTTCACCCCTTTGTCTCCATGCATTACAGAAAACGTTAAATCAGGTTGGTGTCCACACAAACTTTTGATCCTAGGAATAGCCTAGGATCCCACCATTATCTTCCCGCCCATGTGTAGGCCTGCAGTAGGCACTACTAATTTAATCTCTTTGCTAGACGAAAAAGTAGCTGATTTTCTAGATCAATATTTGATTGAATATGTTTGAAATGTTGGCAGATAAAGGCCCCTTTTCTGGTCCAAAGACTTTTTGAAGCACAGAGGTATAGCGTTCTAGCTCCCCTGGGACTTGAGTGGAAGGAGGTCTCACAGATCTGTAAGAAGCCTTCCTGCCTTCCCTTGTGTTCTTCCAGCAAGACTCTCCAAAGGTTGAGATGAGAAAGAGGTAAGATCAAGAACGGGAATGTCTTTACATCCATTTTTTTAATCTTTCCCGGGGCTTCTCTTAACTAAAAATAATCGTTTATATCACTAGTTTACAAAAACCTCCTATGATAGGAAGGCAGAAAGAGAGCCTATCTGATCGGCTGCAAGGACATAACCTAGTGACTGTGGCAAATAATTTGAGACTGCAGACTCTATCATTTATACCACCAATTAAAAAAATGTCAAAGTATCACAAAAAAGAAAAAAATAGAAATGAAAAGACCAAAGTGCTAGAGAGATTTAGAACTTCAGTTTTCTAGTTAGGTTGATAAGTAAAATATTTTTTAAAAATTATAAATTGCATTAATTTTATAAAAACATTTACAAAGAAAGCATGGAGGTTGTGGAAACTTTCATCTAAATAATAAAAATAATATTTGACCACACAAAGAAAGAAAACCTAGGTCAGTATCATCAGAATATATCATTATAATCAGTAATTTCATTCATTTTAAAATGAAATTAGATTACCAGCCCTTGCTCAAAACAAAACATAAAAGTCAAAGTCAGCCTACCCCTGAGCATTCTTCAGAATAAACAATTCTAGCAATAGTGCCTTTCTACAGATGGTATTCAAAGAGAGATTACCGAAGAGAGTACTTCTGTCTAGGTCTCTCCTCTGCTGCAGAAATGGACATGCAGCCCTGCAACAATGAGGGAGGTTGCTGCACCCCTATGACAAAAAGGAAGGATGCTGCACCCCTATAACACAGAGGGAGGATGCTGCACCCCTATAACACAGAGGGAGGATGTTGCACCCCTACAACAAAGAGGAGAGGATGCTGCACCCCTACAACAAAGAGGAGAGGATGCTGCATCCCTATAACAAAGAGGAGAGGATGCTGCACCCCATGACAAAGAGGGAGGATGCTGCACCCCATGACAAAGAGGGAGGATGCTGCACCCCTACAACAAAGAGGGGAGATGCTGTACCCCTACAACACATACAGAAGGGTGCTCAGAATCCCCCGTGCTGCCATCCCTATCACCCTCTCTGGTTTGCTGTGGGTGGAATCTGTACCCTCAGCCCCAGCTACTGGGTTTGAATGTAGAGGCCGACAGTAGGGAACGTAACCTTCACACGCAAAGCCAATTGCAACCCCTAGGAAATGCAGATCCCATGGGGTTCATTTTCCACGGGCTAAGCCAAATCAATTCTCTTATTCTGAGATGGGAAGACCACAGTAATCTAATTTTTTAATGACAATTTCTAACCACTTTGATCTATTTTGGTAAAAAACATCTAGTCAAAGTAATGGTATCACCAGCACAAATTCAACAGCCATTCAGGTTATCATATCATATTTCTTACCCAAAATGGGAAATAAGTAGTCTGTGAAAAAGGATGTAGTTTTCTGTGTGTTTATTTTATAACATGCTGCTCACTGCTAGGTGGGAAATAGAAATGCCATAAACACTTAAGTCAATTACGTGGATAAATTAAATTTTTGAATACTACTTTTAAAGAACAACCAGAATTTGAATTAAATAGACCAACTTTCTGTCTACAAGTATATTATGAAATGCATGGTATTGGAGTCACTGGAACATTCCTTCGTGGTCCTTATACACCAACTGAGCGGAACATGGAAGTACTGCCATGGGCAGAAGGATCCTGAATACAAACTCAGATTGCTCCATGTCTTTGATTTAGAATCCTTGCTTCAGGGTCTCTTACAACCAAAATGTCCCTCACTGGTGGGGCGGCTCTGATTGTTAATCCTTGAGAGAGTTCCATCTTCTTCCCCAAGATGTGAGAAGAAGAAAGAAAAGAAAAACAGTGAGACAAGCTATTAGATATGAAAATGTAAAGTGTTACCTATATAAAGTATTCCATATATCTTTCCTTAGTATTGCTTAAATAAAAGTGTAACTCCTTATTTCCCTAAAATGTCATGTCATGTTTTGTAAGACTTGATTTATATATATCTTATTATTACTGTAACAGAACTCCTTTGTTGTGCAAAGATTTAAGGTTTTAATTTTCCTGATAATTTATGTGAATGAAATAGTAGACATTAAACCAACATACGTCCCTGGCACTTGTGAGATCTAATCTGAAAGTTCTATTTCTCTAACGTACAAATACTGGGTAACTGCCCAGATTCTCCAGCCTGTCAGAAACCAGAAGCTGTGAGTTTAAATCGGGAAAAGATGTATCTTCTTGACATGACCCATGGTTTTAGGGAAAAGTGCCTTCATTCCTAGTTTCAGGAGGGACATTAGGAAAGGAATTCTTTTTAAATTAGAGAGTAAGCAGGGAGACCACTGGAGGGGAAGAGCCTTGTGCAGCATGGGCTGGAAGCAGGATTGGGGTAAGACCCTCCCTGGAACCCACAGGGAGCTTCCCAGGGGCAGAAATGGGAAGTTCCTGAGGTGTGTGGCTGGGTAACAGCTCAGGTTTTCTCAACCCCGTGATGTTTCATTTACTTAAGTGTGACTGAATTGAGTCTTTTGGTTTGCTGTGGTCCTTGTTTTCAGTGTCACGGATGTCATGTGGTATGCTGAGTGGTGTGGTAACTTCCCCTTTTCAGTTCAAACCTCTCCCCCTTTGGCACGGCTGCAAGAGGCATAGACTACTTGTGGGAAACCCAGTCTTTTCAGCAAGACATCACAGCCGTGCCCAACCCTTTGATATTTGAATAATACATTCATTTTTTTCCAAAGGATGGCCCATGATTTCTGAGGTCCTAGTCAACACAGAAGTCAAAATTTAAAAGGACTTGATTTAGGCCTGACTGTCTTCTAAGTGACTGAGGCAGGTGGTGAGGAGGGGGTGTCCTGCTAGAGAGACCCCCTAATGAGAACAGGGTTTAGTAGACAAGGCTCACTGTGGTGACAACCAACAGATTCTTCATTTGAACAGAAGAAATATGATTTGAACATTATCCCACCACAGTTCTGCTAGCATGCATAACTAGCTAGCCTGACTGCTGGCATGACTTCAGGAAGGTAAACTAAAAACGCTTATATGACATCAAACACAATGATATCAATCTTATCAGAAACAATATTTGTATTATAGGAATTAAGAAGATGTTTTTCCAAGGAAACTGAGTAGCTATAACACACTAAATATTAAGCAAGGTGAGAAACTTAAAGGCTATGTATTATAGCTGACAACTTGATAAGAGACTTTAGGAAGACACGAAGTTTACAAAAGTGACTGAGATATGTCTAGTGGTGTGTGACACACTAACACATTCAGCATCTGCTTTGATTGTGTAATTACCTTTTTTCTCCTTTATCTTCACTATAAGAAATATGCTATTGTCTTTTGATGAGGAGGACTTAATGCTCTTAAAGTAAAAATGAAGATGACTCACCGTAGATAGTATAACATTCCTCCTTAAATTTGTGGTAAAGGAAGAAGTACAACACTTATTGGCAAGTTAATTAGATAAACATAGATATGTATACATACATACACACATATATTTTATTGAATATACAAGTTGTGAATATATAATTTATATTTGTATACATATATTTTTATATAAATAAAGTATAAAATAAAGTGTCCTTTTTAGAATTGTTTATTTTCCTTGAGATTCATAGCTAGGTAAGTGATAATAATAATAATAATAAAAGAAAAATGACGAGATTCAACATTCTATGTACATGTGAAAGCTGATGATGGAGACACTGTGTTTCCCTACTTATTAGCCAAAGGAATTTCTAGAAACACAGGAAGAAAGATGTGTCTCAGCAAGAACAGAGGGGAAGAGCTTGGGTCCTATATAGCCAGAATTGCTCCAGGGGTTCTGCATAGACTGGCTTCTGTCTTGGGTTTTCTATTATTGTGATGACAGACCATGATGAAAAGCAACTTATGAAAGAAAAAGTTCTTTCAGTTTACATGTCCCAATCACCAACCATCACGAAGGGAAGCCAGGGCAGGAATTGAAGGCAGGAATCTGGAGGAAGGAACCGAGCAGAAGTTGTGGAGGAATGATGCTAACTGGCCTACTCCTCATGGCTTGCTCAGCCTGATTTCTTACAGCATGCAAGACTACTAGCTAAGTAAGCTGGTCCTGCCACATCCATCACTAACTCAGAAAACACACCACAGGGTTGTTCACACATCAATTTAGTGGGAGCATTTTCCCAATTGAGGTTCCCTTTTCCTAATGACTCCAGTTTGTGTTAAGTTGACACAAAACTAGCCGGCACAGTTTCTTTCTTTATGCTGGAAAGCACTGTGTGGTAGTTAGCGCTGGCATCTGAACACTTGGTCCTCCAGTGGGGCTGTTTGGAGAGGTTTAGGCGGTGTGACCCAATTGAAGGAGGTAGATAACTAAGCCTGGTTTTGAGAATGTAAAGCCTCCCATGACTTCCATTTTGCTCTCTCTCTCTGCTTCCCCTATGCTCAAGGATATGAGCACTCAGCTTCCTGCTCTGGGTACCATGTCTTCCTCTTGCTGTCATGCTCCTCAGCCATAATGAACTCTTATCTTCTAAAACTTTAGTTCAGAATCAACTCCTTATTCTGTAAGTTGCTTTGGGTTGTGGTGTTTTATCATAGCAACAGAAAAGTAACTAATACACACCACGACTGAAGAATTCACTGTTACAGACAGAGTTCATTGTTAGGCATGAAGATAGCAGCCATTGTCTGGAGTCACACAAAAGCACTGAGTGACTACGAAGCTGTTGTCCCCTTTTGTTGTTGCTGTTTCCTTCTATGAAAGGTGAGGTTTCATGATCAAACATGGTGGGGTATTGCTGGCTCTTTCACTAGATGGGAATTAGAAAGGCTCTCAAGCCAATAAGAACGTAAATGCTACCATTAGGTCATAGAAAGAAAAGTAGAGATGATGCCTCTTGTCTCTGAAAATCCAACCGAAACGGACAATGCTTCCCATGACGAAGTGAACCACTGCTACGCATGGAACATGGCTGAGGAAGTTCTCCAAAGGCCACACACTGCGGGGTACACTAGGTAGTGTCATTACACAACTTTTTACAGAGAAGCTTAAGGATGCAGAGGATATGAATTTTGCAGCTCTTGATATTTAGCAGCACCCATATGTGCACCGTGTCTGAGCACGGTCTATAAGAAGACAGCATAAGCCACGGGTCCTGCTTTCCAGAGGTGCGATCGTTTATGAAATGAAAATGAGGAATTCAGTTAGGATCATCTCCAGGATGTCTCAAAAAAAAAACCCTTCATGCTTGGTACATCTCTGATAAAATTCCCCAAACAATGGGCTTCATCTCTGTTTTTCTTTTCCCACATAACTTGTGTGGTCATGTTACTATTCAGTATAAAATATAAACTGAT
Source organism: Peromyscus attwateri (assembly GCA_902168425.1). NCBI lineage: Eukaryota > Metazoa > Chordata > Mammalia > Rodentia > Cricetidae > Peromyscus > Peromyscus attwateri. Next base: position 6,569 of record CABHPP010133196.1, read on the forward strand.
TTTTTTTCTAAATCATTTTCTTTTGAAGATTAGCTGCTCTCCCTCTATTTCCTCAGCATCCTTAAGGAAGTTGATCATATCAAACTGTGATGAGTCACCACAGTGACTCTAAATGAGGAGAAACTAAGTTCCCAGCAGTGATGTTGGATACTCAATAGTCTCCAAAAGGATAAAAGTAAGCCTGGCAAAATCTTTGTTTTGTACCTGCCTCTAGTCCATTTGTGAAGGAGTGCTAATGAAAAATGAGAGTGATGTTCCCATCACACATTTTTGGATTACTGTGCAGCAACATCAATTGGAAACCTAATGAAACAGAGACCACCTACAGAGGAGAGAGATTGTGCTCCTCTGTCTGCCTGCATCCAATTTACCAAGCAACTGTGTGGAACAAGCTGCCTGTTTGTTGAGCCCCTGCTCAATTGATCATGCATTTAACATTGATAATTGGCAATGCCAATTGCCACTATCTTTCTCCTGTGGAAGAACGCTGCAGTGCTTCACCACTGTGTAATAATCCAGGGGACAATCTACTTCTTCCAAGGCGATCTCAGCCCTCCGGCAGTTGCATCATTTCATAATGGTGGGCTGAGGAAATTATAATAGGTCCCAGGAAAACTAACTGGTCATTTCACTTCTTCCAGTCTACGAAGGGACGATGCTATGTGTTGTCAAGTAGAACTTCTCCTAGTCAAGGAAATAACAATAAGAAACGTAGTAGGTGAGATCCCACCAAGCATATGGAGCATATATAAAGAGAAAAGCTGATGTTCCAAATGGTAGCATCCTGTTCTTTGTTTTTGCACCTGTTCACACTGGCATCTGGTATTAGGCTGTGACTAGTCAAACATTACTACTTTCTGTCAAGCTTGCTGGGAGAAACAAAAGAAAGGGAATATGGTATAAAATATTAGTTAGTCCTGTGTGTTATTTTGTTACTACATTTTCCTTGTCAGGCTCCCTACCTGTGTTTATCATCAACATCAGTTTTGTTTCCATTTGCCTTTCTCTTAATTTGAGTCCTAGAAGCCATCTGGCGTTCAGTCTAATTCCCATGCTACAGTTCTCCATACGTCAGTGGGCTGACTGCTTGTCAGGTTACAGGATTAAGTTTAAGGTTTTCTTAATTCACTGTGAGGTTCTTCATGGAGTTGATCTATTATTTCTTTCCAAGCTTGTCCAGTTGTAGATTTCTGCACGTGATTTATGTTTAGCAGGTGTTAGTTTGCTAGAGTTTTCTAAATATTGGCTTCACAAAGCAAGGGAGGCTTAGGAAGACACTAGGACTCACACAAGTGGGGAATGGCTTCCCTGCTGAAACTCAATGCTGCAGAACTATTAAGCCATAAAGATGGATGCTGCAATACAGAGAGAAGCAGAGAAGCTCAGATTCCATCACTGACTCACCAGTGGCACCGCTGTATTCTGTGGCACTCAGAGTACTCAGAGAGGAGAATAGGTGAGCTTCAAACACAGATTCTTTCCGTACAGATTACTGAAAAATTGAGCATGTGTGTTGTTTTTTTTAATGTCCTACTTTTAAGTTGAACGCATTCCTTTGTACTTTTGTTGTCCTGGTGTGAACTTTAAATGCATGATCAAACTGTAGGCCTTATTAGGGAGAGGAGGAGGCACGGCCTGCCTTTAGAGAGAGGGTCTGTTATTGTCCTTTAAGATGTGTTACAAACACATTGCAATTTGCACACAGCATTGGACAAACATAGGACAAAAGGTAAAGTTCATTTAATGATGAATTCTGATAGAAGTTTTGAAAACTGTTACAAACATCCCATTTCTTAAGTTATATGTACTTAAGACATGGTGGCTTCCATATACTCATCTCAGTGGGTCATTAATCTTATCATTATGTCTATAAAGTGTGACAATGTCTAAAATGTCTATAAAGTTTTTGGACTCTTACTGGTCTCACAATGGTGTATGTGTGTGTATGTTGATTTTAGCCACTCTCTGTTATTCATGAACTCATTTCCAACTATTCAAGAAAGTTGCTGTACTCATATTAGAGCTATACATGTGGTCACACTGACAATCAAAATTAACATACAGAACTCTGTGCTCCTAGGTCACTGCTCGGCCCCTTGAGCAATACCACTTTTTACTATAAATTGTTCATACAATTTTAAAAATGTATAATATGCTCACAATTTGCATATCTTAACATGAATTACAAAACATTAAATTTGACTACAGGTCCTCATCAACCAGTCACTAACAGGAAGCACCTAAAGGGCCCAAGCTGTGAAATACCGAAGCACACAAAGGTATGTGCACTTTTCATGAGCACCAGGCACACAGTTTGATATGTGTTCTTTCATTTTTGGCACGAGATGACAGTTTAAACCTTTGCTTATTCATTGTATTTGATCTTGAATTATTGGGATACTTTTTAATATTTCAGGTGAAAATTATCATTATAGGATTCAGATGTGACAATGTTATCTTCGGATACCACATGTCAGGAGGAAGTACTTAGGTACATATTAATCAGCAAAAATAACAAAATTTATTTGTCATTTGGAGAATGCAACTATTAGAAAGGTAAATAGCTGGGTGTGATAGCACATGCCTTTAATCATAGCATGTGGGAGGCAGAGGCAGGCAGATAAATCTCTATGAGTTCAAGGGTAGCCTGGTCTACATTAGAAAAACATGTAGCATTATTATATGTTTGCATCAGATATGGACTAAATGTATTAGCTCACTCCTTGTGGGGAAGATGGATGATGAACCTGTTGTTTGAATCTTAGATGGTTTTTTAACAACAACAACAACAAAAAAAAAAACCGCAGCCAGATACAAGGGTGAAAGCTGAAAGATCAGAGAAGCAGAGCAAGCCACAGCCTACCTCACCTCGCCAACTCCTCAGCTGATCCTGTTTCCTCAGACTGAAAGCCTCTCAGCTGAACTGCTTTAGTTCCTGTTTTCTCATGTCTTATATATCTTTCTCTGCCCTACCATCACTTCTGGGATTAAAGGCATGTGTGCTTTCCCAGTACTGGGATTAAAGGCATGTGCCACCACTGCCTGGCTCTGTTTCCAGTGTGGCCTTGAACTCACAGAGATCCAGATAGGTCTCTGACTGAAGTGATAGGATTACGGGTGTGTGCCACTACTGTCTTGCCTCTATGTCTAATCTGGTGGCTGGCTCTGTCCTCTGATCCTCAGGCATGTTTATTAGGGTACACAATACATTGAGGTACACAATATATTGAGGTATACAATATATCAATTTCCCTCTTTTTGTCTAAAAGAATAAAAGAAGGTTATAACTAATATAAGAAAAACTACATACAATAACTACAACAAGTATATATAATGTATACAGTCAAGAATTATATTAACATTGTCCAATCCATTAACATTTGACAAATTCAAACAAAAAAACTCCATTATTTATTCTGTTTTGGTGAGTCCAAAATGATGTACCTAATTCACTTTCTGTCCTAACTTGTATTACCAACCAAAAACTATCTTTTGATGTCTTTCAAACTTATACACTTTACACTTCTTTAGTGAGTTTCTTTTCTGAATTTGTTAACAAGGAGAACTATAACTATCTAATCTTCAACTCCCTCAAAAACCCGAGAAAGAAATAATATTACCTAAGTAAATAGGAAGTACAAACAAGAGACTTTCAAAAAATGAGAGAAATGACAGAAAGAGCTGGCTGCCTGGACAGTCACCCAAGATTTCTCTGCAACATTTTGGGGCATCCATCTTCGGCCTACAGGCCTAGCATATCTGACAGACTCATCTGTGAAGCAGGATTTTCTGAAGGGCCTTCCTATCTTGTCTTGGCAAGGTTCAGCAGTCCTTTCTTTTGTGTCCTACAGTTGAGGCAAGGGCACTTTTTTGCCCAGTGGCAAGCTTTTGCCACATGAAAGTAAACTCCATATGGAGTTTCTTCAATGTCAATCAGCTTCTCTGAAGTAGATGGATGCTGCCAGGAGCAGACATGTCTCATAGTCATAAAAAAAAAAAAGAAAATATATATGTTATTAAAACATCTTAAATGTCATATTCTATAGATCTCTGAAGTGTTTGAAGATGTCCTGTTTATCTAAAATATATTTGTTTGACCTTGAAAACATACCTAATATGACTACAAGTTCAATTGTAATAGGTGACTAAATACTAACTTATATTTCTTTATATCCTAATTAGTTGGTAATAATAACTTTCAAGGACTAGCAATTTGCATTAGATTGTTAAGTGAGCTATATAGGTACAATACTTTGAACAAGATTAGAAATATATGTATACTATTTTCTAACAAAAGCCATTTCAAATTTGTATCAATATGCCGGGCGGTGGTGGCGCATGCCTTTAATCCCAGCATTCAGGAGGCAGAGGCAGGTGGATCTCTGTGAGTTTGAGGCCAGCCTGGTCTCCAAAGTGAGTTCCAGGAAAGGTGCAAAGCTACACAGAGAAACCCTGTCTCGAAAAAAAAAAAACCAAAAAAAAAATTTGTATCAATATACATAATTTATATACAATATACAAAAATCCAATGTAAAATATTTAAAACTAGTAGTTGCATTTTAAAAGTTGATTTAATAATCTACATTCTTATCTTATCATGGCTGTATTCTCTTTTTTATCAGAGTAGATTCAATAATCTACCTTTTATCTTATTATATCTATATCCTCTTTTTTTCTTTTCAGAGTAGATTCAATAATCTACCCTTTATTCATCATTTCTATATCTTTATTTTTTCAGAGTATATTCAATAATCTACATCTTATCTATAGCCTCTTTTTCCTTCCTTCCTTTCTTTCTTTTTCTTTCTCTTTCTTCCTTCCTTCCTTCCTTCCTTCCTTCCTTCCTTTCTTTCTTTCTTTCTTTCTTTCTTTCTTTATTTATTTCTTTGTCTTCCTTTCTTTTTTCAAACAAGAACCCTTAATCTAATTTCCTTTGTAATCAAACACCCTAAAGAATGATAATTATCCATAACCCATTGAATGACCAAAAACCACCCACCCCACCTCTTGGGAATGTTGGCTTCGTGTTCTTAAATTTACTTCCTACTGTCTGAGGGCAAAGGCATCTTTAGGGAATCCTGAAAAGAAAATTTTGGGGTTAATTTTCAAGTCCTGGGAGAGTTGCTGTATCATTTGTACAGTCTCTGCTTAATGAGAAAGTGCAGGGCTTGTGTTAAGTCCTTGCTTGAGTAGTCTGTGAAGCTGGATCATCTCAGCTGGCCATCTTGAAATTGTGCTGAGCAGTTGTAGTCCAAAGCCGATCTTTGAGTCGTATTTGTCAGCTTAGTGGTATTATCACTGTCCTGATGCCACCATGTCTGGCTCTGTTTCCAGTGTAGCCTTGAACTCACAGAGATCCAGATGGATCTCTGCCTTCCAAGTGATAGGATTAAGGGTGTGTGTCACCACTGTCTGGCCTCTATGTCTAATCTAGTGAATGGCTCTGTCCTCTGATCCCCAGATAAGTTTATTAGGGTACACAATATATCACCACATGAACCTAGCACTTTGTGAATATTAGGCAAGTGCTGTAACACTGAGTTATATCTTAAATGCACTAAATTTGTTCTAATTTTAATATTTCTTGATTTAATTTGTATTTAATTTTTATTTTATATTGGAAATTAATGCATGGCATATGCATACATGGATGGGGAGGCTGGAGGAGGCTATTGGGTACCCGGCCCTATTATTCTCCCTCCTTATTCCCTTGAGACAGGTCTCTCATTGAACCCAGAACTCACCTTAAATGCTAGACTGGCTGTCAGCACACCCCAGGGATCCTCTTGTCTCTGTACATCTCTCCCCCCACAACACCAGAGTTTAAAAAAAGCTGCATGGTTGTGTGCATCTTTGTATGAGTATGCTGGACATCTGAATTCAGGTCAATATGCTTGAGCAGCAAGCATTCTCAACTACTGAGTGAACTTGCGAGCCAGCTTTTCTTGATTTCTAAGGGGAATTTTTTAATAACGAATTTTGCACAATTTTCTGCCTTTGACTGTCATTCTCAGTCTTTGTCCTGTTATGGTTCCATTGTTTGGCTTCTCACAGCCAGCCTCAGTAGAACAATTAAGTATATAGCATTGATAAAAATACTAACTCAAGAAGACTGTCAAAAGAAAACATAAAATCCAGAATCTGTTTTAAAAGGCTGCCCATCCCACTGAAAACTGTAACTAAAGGATGTATGATTCTGCTTACGTATTTGCTGAAGGAAACATGGGCCCCTATAGTGGATTGTGATTGGAAACACTTTCATCGTCTACTCTGTGTAACAAAGCATAGCTCCTTAGGGGAGGACTTTTCCTCTGTGAGATCCACACCACCTTCCTTTTAAATGCTGCTAAGTGTGAAATTAGTGTTGTCCTGTAAAGTGCATAGGATTAATTGTTGGTAATTGAACACAGTTTGGGGGCTAATTATATAAAAATTGATATTAAAAGAATACTACCAAATTGATTGAGTTTTACAGTTCACATTTAGCTTTTAAATTACATGAGTTGAAAGTCAGTGGAAAGAGACAGAAATCCATTCAATGCTGCTGTAGGAAATTAAGGTTTACTAGTTCTTTGAAAGAAAAATTAGTCAAATGCTGTCATGTCGGCAAAGCAGTAAAATGATTCTGAAATTAACTATAGAATTAGAAATGAAATGTGCTAAGCTTGACCATGTTTTGTGGAGGTGATTGGCTTTCCTTGTGCACTGACTAGTTAAGCTACAGAAAACCAGGATACAAAGGTAGTTCCTAGCTGAGGACATAGCTGGGTGGAGACACAAGGTTGGAGACATCTGCTCACCAATAAGGGATGCTGCTGCTGGGACCTGCTTGGTCAAAAGCAACTTCCTAGGTTTTGTTATTGTTGTTTGTTTGTCTTTATAATCCACTAAGTCCAGTTAGTGCTGCCCTTACATGCATGTGTATGGGACCATCCACTGGAGTGTGGGAATCTGTTGTGGAATATTATTTTAAAGAAAAATGCTGCAAAAATCTGTGCATACATGTAAAGTGTACAAAGCATGGGATGCATGTAGACCAGGGGTTTTAAAAAAATGAACTTTGGCCTTTAGAAGGTCCTTGAGGAAGCACTGCAACCAGGAGGCATGAGCTCTTCCGCTTCAGAACTTCCTGGCTCTCATTAGATTCGGTAAGAAAGATTTCTTCCTTGGAACCCTCAACTTTTATATAAGCTACCTCAGTTATGTGACATCAGCCCAGACAAGCAAGGACAAGGTCATTCCCACCCTGGTTTCTCTTCTGGTATTGCTGAAGGCTAGCCACATGACTGGTCAAAATATATACCAGCTTCCACGCCAGCCACTTAGTCTTCTGGCCCCATTCTCATCGATCCTCTGTCTTTTGTCTTTAACTACCTGGCACTAACCTCCCTTTTTATGACAGCCTTGGCATCTAGAGGGCTTTGGGCACTTCCAGCTTCTCCTCATCAAATAATCTCCCAGGTCTTCATCTCACAATCTCTCTTTCTAAGAACCCCATGGATGGCTCCATAGCCTGTTTGGGCCTACTCCAAGCCAGTCCTCACATGGGAGCTGATACTAAGTGCCAAGCAACAGAGACAAAACAGCAAAATAGTTAAAAGGGAAAAAATTAAAACACCACAAAGATATTGACAGACTCACAATTATGCTAAGATAATTAGCATAATGCTGTTTATCCATATGCATCAAGACGGGACAACTTGGCTAAAATAACTACAGTATTAGAGAATCGATACAAAATTAATGGCTCCAATTCCAAAATACTGAGAAATCATAACACCTCCAAAGAATATAATTTTCCCAATACCCCTTGAAATGATATGCTACTGAAAGTATTTTTAAAATTCCAGGCCAAATAATATCAGTTTGTATAACTATAAGCATATGATTCAAAATTAATTAAAACATTAGAGTTTGGACATAAAATTAGACAGGTAAATGAAACACAAAGATATTTCCAAGATAAAATCTATACTGTGTAACAGATTAACATTTTAAAAGATTTGTCCATCCAGTGGGGATAAAAACAACAATAATTAGTTTTTAATATAATTATTTAGGAAGTGATGTATCAGATCTATTTTATTACTCATTTTACATTATATATCAGAGCTTTTAAATTTATCTTCCATAAACCAAAGATATCCTCAAATGCAGGGCTAGGGAAGTAAGAAGGCAAGTGAAAACTTCTTTATTTCCATAAGTTAAAATTTATCATAAGTTCTTGTTTAGAGAAAATATTTTTACCAAAAAGAATTTTCTTTTGGGAATTCTCGGATACCAAAATATATTTAATGGGCAATATCACTGAAAAAAATCCTAAACAGTACAAATGAATCCATAATAATCCAATAGCAAACACCTAAAATAACTAGAATTTTTCAAAAATGTAACAGAATAGAAATATAGGAAAGACTGAGAGATGACTACATAAAATTTAGAACTATCTTTTTATCAAAATGAGTCAAAGCAAAAGGCAGTATATATATATCACACATGAATTTTAATGTATTAATTCTTTCATTCTAGGAAACTTTTATATAAATGAATTAAAAACACAAAGTTCTCACTTTGTGTTTTGGGAAAGCAAATTATTTGGACAGTAATGCCAAAGGGAAAAACCCAGGCCAATATCAGAGCACTAATGAGTGGGAGAAATTTCAACCAACTTTAGAACAGGGAAGGCGGATGGAAGATGGTCAAGGCGTTAAAGCAAAGAGATAGCCAGGGCCTGAGATGCAGAGTGGTCGTCTGGCTCAACCGACGGGCCCCTGAGACAAGCTGGTTCTGATTCATCAGGGGTGGAGAAGAGGGGCTGGGAAGGAGGGCTTCGCAGACAGCATGCACATGAGGTTTGGGCACTGAAGTCTCTTCAGCTCAGCTTGGGTCCTCCTTCTGTCACCTGCCCACCCTCATATAGAAAGAATCATCAGAAGCCAAGCCTTCATTTTCTAAGTTTAAAAAAAAAAAAACCACAGAGTTTTTATTTCCAAACAAAGAAGAAGAGCCTCTTGTCTGGGGAGAAATCTGAAGTGGGAGAAACTGGCTTTGTTACCTTCAGACCTCCCTGTGTGATGGTCACCTCCTAGCCAACTTACCATCATGCAAAGGACAGAGATATTGCTACATTCTTCTACTTATATAAAAATATGACTTGACATTGAATGAACCAAGTAATATGAAAGAGAATGATCCAGGAGTACAAGCAATAAATGACCTTCAAAGAAGGGCTGAACTCATGCTGAAGAAAATAAATGAAGACAAAATAAATGGTCTTTAATAATCCCTCATGAATATTCAGAAAACATTGTGACCATAAAGTATAAATAAGATGTTACTAAGAAGAGGAATGCCAGCTGGAGAATGAGAATAACTCACGTAATTTAAATATGATCACTAAATAACTACTGGGGCCAGCAAGATGGGTAGAGTCATTTGCTACACAAACCTGATAATCTGAATCTGATCCCCAGAATATGTGTAAATGTGGAAGGAGAAAACTGACTCCACAAAATTGTTCTCTGACATCCACAAGTGCACTGTGATACACAGATGCCCTACACACACATATCATATGCATATACACATGTGCATGCATAATAATAATAATAATACTATACTACTATTATTATTATTATTATTATTATTATTATTATTATACTAAAGGAACTACTTGTAGTAAACAAATATTTGGGTATGCAACTAGGCAGAACAAGGGAAAATGTCTGACTTTGTTTCTTTGTTAAATTAACAAAATAAAAAGAAGAGGTTAATAAAATTATTCATCCTGGAGAGAATATAATGTGGCTTGTGGTATTGCACACGTGTACAAATCCTTGGAAATTATCCAACTACAGATGCATCCACAAAAACTGTTAGCCTAGTGCAGGACAGTTTTCTGGTGGCCTTGGACCAGCATAGTCTTCCTTCCTTCCTTCCTTGTTATTCTCAAGAATAATTGGAGAATGTGCTAGAAATGTAATATTTAGGTTACACCACCTGACAGAAACTGGGTGCCCTTCAGTGCTTTAGCCATCATGTAAAATGTCCACAAAGTGGGCCACACTCAGTCATGGCACAGTTGGGCACCCACAGAGGGTTCCTTACTTGACTGATCTAACCCAGTAACCAGAAAACAGTAACACTACTTCATACCTAGTAATTCTATTTAATTACCATCAAAGTGGAAAATACAATGAAATCAAAACCAAATGCAGAAACAGTGAGGTTCCCAAATATTTTAGTATAATAGTATTTTGAAGGGAATGATGTTATTTAAACACCGGTTTGTGCATGAGCTCCTAGTCTTTGGTGTATACTTCTAAAATATCCACCAAGGAGCACAGATAATCATGAAAGCTCAGCCCTGGAAGATTCTACTCTCAGAGGTGAATTGCATTGATTTCTCCTGTTTCCGCAGTTATTGGCTGATAAAGTCTAGAGACGATGTTGTTTGGAATGAGTTTTGAAAGATGAATGAGAGCCAGGTAGTATATTCCCAATAGTTTTTACTAGTATTGCAGACAGAAATAGCATGGGCAAATATGCCCATCACAAAATCATATAGAGATTCTGAAAGAGTGTAAATAGTTTGGGGTTTCTAAATCTTAAACCATGAAGTTGGTGAGTGTGGAGGTGAGGATAGAGAGATAGGTAAGGAAGAGCCAGGTCCTTCATTACCAGTTTAAGACAATGTCAGTAGTGTCAAACAACCCAAGAAGACAAGAGGCAAAGCATAACAACTCGACTTGGCATCTGGAGGCAACTAAGCCCTCCAACGGGACTACAGGAAGCCTGAATACTGGAAAGCTACAGAGGAAGCAACTCTGATCAAACTAATTTAGCACAAGGAACAGTGGTGGAAGCTGAAAAGGGAAAGGATGGGGGTGGGCAGCAGAGGTGTTTATTTAAGACTTGGGGGTGGCCAAACTTGTGGAGAGGCTAAGTGTAGTCGGTGGCTGGAATGAGAATGAGGCCCCCTTAGCTTCATATATTTGAATACTTAGTCACCAGCGAGTGGCACTGCTTAAAAGCATTAGGGGGTATGGCCTTGTTGGAGTAGGTGTGACCTTGTTGGAGGGAGTGTGTCACTGGGGGTGGGCTTTGAGGTTTCAAAAGCTTATGGCAGGCCAGTCCCTCTCTCTGCCTTTGGATCAGAATATAAAGCTATTGCTCTAGCACCATGCTTCCCACCTTGATGATTACGGACTGAGCTTCTGAAACTGTAAGCAAGCCCCCATTTAAATGCTTTCAGAGTTGCCTTGGTCATGGTATCTCTTCACAGCAATAGAACAGTGACTAAGATGGTAAGAAAGTCAGTTGAAAATAAAATGTGTGGATAACAAAGGAAATCCAGTCTTAGAACAGACAGAAAGTTCTGAAATCTCAAGCACAGGGTTGGGTCTTCAGCAGGAGGGAAGCAACATAAACTGGACAAGTTCTAGGCTTTACTACCCTAAACATGGAGTCATGGCATTTGGAAAATCAGGGGGCTCTTTGATTTCTCCCCTTTCCTCCTCTGCAGAAGGTCATACCCCAATCCTTTGATCTTCTTTTAGAAAGGATCTTAAGATGCTCGTTCCAGCAGGACCCTTAATACCTGTAGGAAGCAATGAATACACATAAATACAGTGAAGAATCTGAACAAACAGGCCTTACTAAACTGCCCTCCATTTATTGCCATTAGACCATACCCCCTGCTGTGCAGTCACATTTCTTTTTTTTTATGAAGGAATTTTTTATTCATTTTGTATACCAACTACAAATCCCCCTCTCTTTCCTCCTCCTGCCCCTCTAGTCTTCTTCCCCCAACCCCCCCATTCCCTCCGTCAACAAGGTAAGGCCTCCCATGTGGAGTCAGCAAAGCATGGTACATTCAGTAGAGGCAGGTCCAAGCCATGCCCCCCCCCATCAAGGTTTTGCAAAGTGTCCCACCATAGGCAGTGTGTTCTAAAAATCTGGTTCATGTACCAGGGATGGCTCTTGATCCTATGTGCAGTCACATTTCTAAATGACTGTCCACTCTTAGTTTACACTTAGTTATGTATGCAAAAACCAGAAGAGGAAGTCAGGTCTCCAGAGCTGGAGCTATAGGCAATTTGTGAGACACCTGATGTGAGTCCTGGGTACTGAACTGTGCTCCTGCAGAGAAGCAGAAAGTGCTCCTTTGTGCTGAGCCATCTCACCAGTTTCTGGTCTTCCTATTTGAAGACCTCTATTCATGACACTTGTATTGAATACATGTATATGCTTTCCTCTTCTTTGTCTTATTTTAAGGTATGAACTTTTTGAAAAGTGAAAAAAAAATTTAAGAGGAATCTTAAAATGTCTTACTAATTAAAAACCTGGAGACAGATATTGGGGTGAAAACTGAAAGATCAGAGAAGCAGAAAGAAGCCAGCCACATTCTTACCACTAGGAAATCTTCAGTCAAAGACAGAGCTATTTCCTGTATTCTCATGTCTACAAAACTTTCTGTGTACTGTCATCTTACTTCTTCTCTCTGCCCAGCTACATCACTTCCTGTCTGTCTGTACAGACCTCCAGACCTCTATGGTTAATTATCACTGGGATTAAAGGTGTGTGCCACCATGCCTGGCTCTGTTCCCAGTGTGGCCTTGAACTCACAGAGATCTGGATGAGTCTCTCCCTCTGAAATGCTAGGATTAAAGGCATGTGCTACTACTGCCTGACCTCTATGTTTAATATAGTGCTGGCTTTTCCTCTGATCTCCATGCAAGCGTTACTTATTAGAGCAAAAATAAAATATTACCACATTTCCCTTTTTTGTCTAAAATTAAAAAAAAACTTATAACTAATATGAGAAAAATTATATACAATAAGTACAATAACTATATACAATATATACAGGCAATAAATACATCAACAATTTCTAGTCTATTTTCATTTGACAAATTCAGAGAAAATATTCCATTATCTATCCTATCTTTGTGAATCTAAAGGATTATATCTAATTTACCTTCTATCCTAATTTGCATTACCAACCCAAAACTATGTTTTGATGTCTTTCAAACTTATACTCTTTACACCTCTTTAATGAGTTATTTTCTGAAATTAACAAGGAAAACTATAACTATCTAATCTTCAACTCCATCAGAGACCCAAGAAGGAAATATTAACTGAGTAAGAAGGAAGTGCAAACAAGCAACTTCCAAAAAATGTGAGAAATGACAGAAACATCTGGCTGCCTGGACAGTCACCCAAGGTGACTGCAGCATTGGGGCATCATCTTCAGCCTACAGGCCTAGCATATCTGACAGACTCATCTGTGAAGCAGGATTTTCTAAAGAGCTGTCTTACCTTGTCTTGGCAAGGTTCAGCAGTCACTTTTTTTGTGTCCTTCTTGTCCATTTTGGACAACATACTGTCAGCAAGGGCACTTTCTTGCCCAGTGGCTAACTTTTGCCACAGTGAAAGTAAACTTCACATGGAGTTTCTTCAATGTCCATCATCTTCTCTGAAGTAGATTGGTGCTGCCAGGGGCAGACATGTCTCATAGTCATAAAAAAAAAGAAAATATCTATGTTATTAAAACATCTTAAATGTCATATTCTGTAGATCTTTGAAGTGTTTGTTGATGACCTATCTATCTAAAATATATCTCTGCTTGACCTTGAAAACATACTAATATGACTACAGGTTCGATTATAATGATTAACTACTAACCTGCATTTCTTCATTATCCTAAAAAGGGGGTAATAACTTTTAAGAACTAGAAAATTGCATTACACTATTAAATGAACTGTATAGGTACAATACATTGAATAAGATTAGAAATATATGTACAGTATTTTCTAACAAAATCAATCTCAAATTCATATCAATATACAAAATGTGTATACAATATACAAAAATCTAATCCAATGTAAAATATTTAAAACTAGTAGTTGCCTTCTAAAAGTAGATTCAATAATCTACCCTTTTATCTTAGTATATCCATATTCTCTCTTTTTTCTTTTCTAAGTAGATTCAATCATCTACCCTTTATTTTAGCATTTCTATATTTTTTTTCAAACAAGAATCCTGAATGCAATTTCCTTTGTTTACCTTTTTCCTGACCATTAACAATTAACATCTTGTAACCAAACATCCTATACAATGACATAACCCATTGAATGACCAAAAACCACCCACCCCACCTCTTGGAAATATGGGCATTCTGTTCTTAAAATTACTTTCTGCTGACTGTAGGCAAAGGCATCTTTAGGGAATCCTGAAAAGAAAATTTTTGGGCTAATTTTCAAGTCCTGGGAGAGGTAGCTGTATCATTTGTTGTCCAGTCTCTGAATAATGCAAAAGTGTAGGGCTTTCTCAAGTCCTTGCTTGAGTACTCTGTGAGGCTGGATCATCTCAGCTAGCCATCTTGAAATTGTCCTGAGCAGTTTGTAGTCCAAAGCTGATCTTTGGGTGATGTTTGTCAGCTTAATGGTATTATTATTGTTCTGATGGAATCATCATTGTGGGTCCACATCATCTTTTTGGAGACTTCAAATTTGCTGTTAGGTGTGGTCATGATTCCCTGCAGAAAACTGATAGAGACTCAAACCTGAAATCATGTACAGGCAGCTAGATGAAGCCTTTTTTCTAGAATTAGTTAGTACTCAATATGACCATTAATATCATGACAAAAGTTTAAAATATATATATTAATCTTATAAATTTTGATATAAAAATCATACCTTAAGAAAAGTTTTAAAGAATCAAAATGGAACCAAAGAATTATGACATTAGTGGCAATAAAATAGTTCCTTAATTTTTGTTTCCTTCTATCCCATATCAGATGGCTCTTCTGACATGATACAGAGATTTGCATTTTCTTTTAACAAGCATGCTCGGGTTTAGAAAAGGAGAGAGCCATGTTCCAACTCCAAAGCCAGTTCTAATTTTTAATTGAACTCGGACTACATAAAGACTATTTGTGTTAAGTGTCTGTAGAGAACAGCAGAAACAAACATTTAGGAAGACCTACAAAATTTTATCCTGCTAGATATGTGATATACCAATAGGCCAATTTGCTCTATTTCTTGGGATATTTTTTTCTACATGATTTGTTCTTTTTTTTTTCTTCAGATACCTCATTTGTCCAGTGTTCTTCAGATTCCTTAGCCTTCATTCTCCTGAAAGACAAAAACAAAAACCCTTCCCCAACCCTAACTTTGAGGAGGTTTCTTTTCGGCAAGTTATATTTGATTAAATGAAAAGCATTTGTTAGTGGTATAAGTTAGTTTAAATTGAATGGTCATGCTGGTTGATGAACTATCACCTCTTCTAATTAAGAGGTCTCTCTTGTTCAAATTGAACCTTTATCAATTTTGATGATATCCATAGATTTTCTTCTCCTGTAGAAACAAAAAAGCAAAACCTCGTCCCCAACGTAGCACATACCCTGGTTTCCATTCCGAGGTCAGCACATCCTTAAAGTATATAGGCTGATTTAATTCTGTAGTTTTTTCTGTTATCCAATGTCTCTCTGCAGCTGTTGTTCCTTTCTCATTGGCACTGAGAAAATTCAAAGTTAATAGAGCATTATGCAGTCTATTTCTGGGGGTTTTTGTTACCCCTTTCTGTTTATTTAGCATATCCTTTAGAGTTTGATTTGCTCTTTCTATAACTGCTTGACCTGTAGGATTATGTGGTATTCCTGTAACATGCTTTATATTGTAATAAGAAAAAAACTGTTTCATTTTACCAGAGACATAGGCTGGAGCATTGTCAGTTTTAATTTGTGCAGGTATAACCATGATGGCCACAACTTCCAGCAAATGAGTGATTACAGAATCAGCTTTTTCAGAACTCAAAGTAGTTGCCCGTTGAAATCCTGAATAAGTACCAATGGTATGGTGTACATATTTCAATTTTCCAAATTCTGCAAAGTGAAACATATCCATCTGCCAGATTCCATTTCTCTGAGTACCCTTTGGGTTACATTCTGCTGGAAATGGAGCCTGATTGTAAAAGGAACAATTAAGACATTTCCTTACAATCTCCTTGACTTGTTGCTAGGTTATGGAAATATCCTTTTTTAAGCCTTTACTATTGACATGATATTTTTATGAAATTCTGAAGCCTCCAGCACATTTCCTTTCAATAATTTATCAATCTCATCATTACCTTGTGCTAGGGGGCCTGGCAGACTGTATAGGATCAGATGTGAGTTATATATAAGGGATTATTCCTATTCCTGATTATGTCTTGTAACTGAATAAATAGTGAACTTAATTCTGACTCATCAGGGATAAATTCTGCTGTTTCAATATGTAAGACAATTCTTTCAGCATATTGAGAGTCAGTAACTATGTTGAGAGGTCCCAAAAAAATCCATTAGTATCAAACAGAATAGCATATAATTCCGACTTTTGAACAGAATTATAAGGACTTTGAACAACTTTACTTAAATTTTCTGATTTGTAACCTGCTTTTCCTTATTTGTTTTCATCTGTATAAAATGTAGGGGCTCCAGATATTGGTGTTTCCCATACAATGCGAGGCAGGATCTAGTTAGCTTTCTTTATAAGTTGAATTCTATCACTTTTGGGATATTTGTTGTTAATCTCTCCCAAAAAAATACTGCAAGCTCTTTGGCAAGGTTCACTTTCTGCCTATAATTTCTCAATTTCATCATTACTTAAAGGTACTACAATTTCTGCAGAGTCTATTACTGCTAATTGACGAAGTCTCAATTTTCCTTTTAAAATCAACTCAGAGTCTTTTCCATATATGTTTTTAATTTTTTACTTTGTTTATTTGGTAGAAATATTCATTTCAATATAATATTTTCCCTCTGCATTAATATTCCTGTAAGAGAATGCTTAGAGGGTAAAATAACCAAAATGTAATCAAACTTTGGATCCACATGATCCACATGTGCATCCTGTATTTTCTTTACCACCAAAGCCAGTTCTCGCTCAGTTCCAGTAGATAATTCTCTTGGACTATTTAAGTCCTTGTTACCTTCTAAGGTTTTGAACAAATTACTCAGTTCATCATTTTTTACCCTAACAGCAGTCCATAGATAGGAAATGTCTCTGAATAATCTTTGAAAGTCATTAAGAGTCTGTAATCAATCTCTCCTAATTTGCACCTTTTGTGGTCTAATTTTTTGTAGACTTATTTTATATCCTAAATAATTAATAGAATCTCCTCTTTGTATCTTTTCAGGAGCAATTTGTAATCCCCAGCAAGGCAAAATTTTCTTTACTTATTCAAACATTCTTTCTAAAGTATCTGCATTTGAATCAGCTAGTAAAATATTGTCCATGTAATGATAAATTATAGATTTAGGAAATTGTTTATGTATTACTTCCAATGGCTGTCATATAAAATGTTGGCACAGGATTGGGCTATTTAACATTCCCTGTGGGAGAACCCTCCATTGATATCTCTTAACTGGCTGAGAATTGTTATAAGTAGGCACTGTGAAGGCAAATCTTTCTCTGTCTTTTTCTTGTAAGTGTATTGAGAAGAAAAAGTCATTTAAATTGATAACTATAATAGGCCATCCTTTAGGTAATAGAGTAGGCAAAAAATTCCAGATTGTAGAGAGCCCATTGACTGAATGACCTTGTTAATTGCTCTTAAATCTGTTACCATTATCCATTTACCAGATTTCTTTTTAATAACAAATACAGGAGAATTTCAAGGGCTGGTTGATTCTTCAATTTAACTGCTCTTATACCAACTGTTCTAAGGCCTGTAGTTTCTCTGTTGTTAAAGGCCATTGTTGAACCCATACAAGTTTGTCTGTTAACCATTTTAAAGGTAGAGCTGTTGGTGTCTTTGAAAGATCATCAGTTGTTGTGCCCCATTCTTGTACAATCTAAATGGCTGGAGACTGTTCTTTATAATACCTTCTAATATTTTTCTCAGAAACATGTGTTAGTTTGTGGTTTGTTTCTGAGGTTGGAGGAATGTTAATCTGGGTATTCCACTGTTGTAACAAATCTGTCCACATGGATTCATAGCTATGTTAGCCACATATGGCTTTAATTTTCCTCTCTGTCCTTCTGGACCTATACATTCAACCCATCTTGCACTCTGTTTCACTTGAGATGATGTTCCAATCCTGAAAAGCTGAACATTTACCTCCTAAAGATGCCAATTTGGATGCCAAGATTCTTGTGCAATTATTATTACATCCACACCTCTGTCTACAAGACCCTCAATGAGAATGTCATTTATTTGTGTTTTTAATTTTGGCCTTTGTTCATTTATAGAAGTTTGCAAAAAAATTTGCTTTATGATTTCTCCAAATTTTTTGTTTTCCTTGTTCTATCACACCAAGCAATATGGTTTTTTTACAATAGGCAATTGGTTATTTAATATCACTGGGAAGGGGTTTCTTCTATGATAGAAGGAACTGAACTGAATTTGCCATGGGGGCCTGCGAGAGGACCCTCAAGGAGCTTCCTGATGGCAAAGGCAAAGGATTACCTTGTCTGTCCTTTGTTGATCTACATGAATTAGTCCAATGTTTGTCTTTACCATGCCTTCTGCAATCCAGAAAGGAGGGGCATTTTGTTGCCATTGTTCTTTGAAAAAACATTGTTTCTGGAATGTCTTTTTTACAGTCACTTTTTAGGTGACCTTGTTTACCACAATTAAATCATCTGACATTATTATTTTTCTTCAAACCTCTGGAAAATACCTCTCCTATCCAAGTATCATCATGGTCATAAGGCTCAATATTCATTGTATCTCAGATCCATTCCTTCAAGGGTGTTGATTTTGCCTTTAACAACCTAATTACCCTTTTGCATGTTGTATTAGCATTTTCAAAAGCCAGAGATTCAAATATTATCTGTCTAGCTTCTGAATTTGGTATCATTCCATTTACTGCTGAAAACAGCCTTTGTAAGAATTCAGTGAAGGTTTCTTTTGGGCCCTGTATAACTTTTATAAATGACTCAATTTTCTTTCCTACTTCTTTATTTCTTCCCCAAGCATTCATGGCTGCAATGCAGCATAGGATTAGTGTATGGTAATCACATAAAGATTGCCTTTGTATATCAGCATAATTGCCCTCTCCAAGAAGTTCAGCTTGGGGAATTTCCATACCCCTAACCCTACATTATTGTTCAATAGTCTTAGCCTCCTCTTTCCACCAGGCCCTCCATTGTAACTGTGGACCAGCCTCTAGGACAACTGTAACCAAATCTTTCTAGTCCTGAGGGATAATTCTATTACAAGTTGACCGCGAGTTTAACATCTGCTTTACAAACAGAGAATGCATAACATATGAGACTATAGCTTCTTTAAATCTCCTCAAATCTAACATTTCCACAGAGGTCCAGTTAGCTTATACACAGCCTTGAGCATATCTGTAAGGTTACCAGATAGATTAATGTTGCCTGTTTGAAAACCTTAGGCTGTTTCTCTGTAACTGTATAATTCATTGCTTAGACAGGTTCACCTTTAAATTCTTCTGCCTGGGTCTGAATATCTCTATGATCTGTCTTAACAAGTTTTTCTAAACTTTTAACTTGGCACTCAAATTAACCAACCTTTTTAATGATCAAACAAAAATGATCAAACAGCAATATTCATAATTGACATTATGTAAATCCCATCAACATTAATCATCCTCTCATTTAATTGTTCCATTTTCAGACTGCCTAATGTGTTATCGAACAGAGACAAAATTCCCTCCATTGTAAAAATATTTCCCATTTTTTTTTAATGTGGGAAAAAACTCTTTTATCTAATTTCTCCCATTAAGAAATCTTAATTGAGCCGGGCGGTGGTGGCGCACGCCTTTAATCCCAGCACTCGGGAGGCAGAGCCAGGTGGATCTTTGTGAGTTCGAGGCCAGCCTGGGCTACCAAGTAAGTCCCAGGAAAGGCGCAGAGAAACCCTGTCTCAAAAAACCAAAAAAAAAAAAAAAGATATCTCAATTGATTCATCAAGTCTGCTGACTAAGTAGAACAGTAGAAGTCTGAGGGAGTTTCAAAGCAGCTACCTAGTGTGGCAGCAGTCCAAGATAGGAATACAGAGAAAGACCACAACCCACCAGGAGAGAAGAAGCCAAAGAGACTCTGGCCCATGTGTAGTGGAGACTCCGGCTGCATGCAGCTTAAGCCTGAGCTGGGAGCCTGCAAGGCCACAAGTGGCTTTTTAGTGAATTCTTGCCACAAACGCTGGGGGCCAGATGTAAAACAAATCTTAAAATGTCTTATTAATTAAAAACCTGGAGACAGATATTGGGGTGAAAACTGAAAGATCAGAGAAGCAGAGTGAAGCCAGGCACACTCTTACTGCTAGGAAATCCTCAGCCAAAGAGAGAGCTACCTCCTGTATACTTATGCCCATAAATGTTCTGTGCCCTGTCATCTTACTTCCTCTCTCCTGCCCAGCTATATCACTTCCTGTCTGTCTGTACAGACCTCCAGACCTCTATGGTTAATTAGCACTGGGATTAAAGGTTTGTGCCACCATGCCTGGCTCTGTTCCCAGTGTGGCCTTGAACTCACAGAGATCTGGATGAATCTCTGCCTCTGAAATGCGAGGATTAAAGGTGTGTGCTACTACTGCCTGACCTCTACGTTTAATATAGTGCTGGCTTTTTCCTCTGATCTCCGTGCAAGCTTTATTTATTAGAGCACAAATAAAATACCACCACAAAAGATATTAATTTTTCTTTCATACTTCTTTGTAATTTTTTTTATCAGAGTGCAAAGTCTCCCACTACCACAAATTATGCAGTAATGTTTCCCACATTTGGGAAATCTCAGGGCCAGCACATCCAGAGTGCAATGGATAAGCCTCACCCTGGAAAAATCACCTTCATGATCATGTTATCTCTCCTGCCAGGTAAGTATTGCTTCTTTGTGATTTAAGAAAAGCAAGGATGAATGGCAGGTGTACATGAAGTGGTGGAGGTGAGGTAGATCAGGAATAAAGCTAATGTCTCTGAAGTAGGAGGCAAGCATATTTGGTAATGAAGTCAAAAGCACAGGATGTTGAAGAACTCAGATGGGAACGGCAGATGCTAGGGTGCAATTAAGATTACAGTATAGCACTGAGGCCCAACATTCCATGTTGTAAATGTGTGATGATATCAACTAACTTGGATGGTCATGGGGATATTTCTTAGCTATTCTCAGTATCCTAAGTACAACAGAAAAACATGGTAAGTCACATTGGCCATGCAAAGTGAGATATTGCTGAGTAGAAGGGTTGTGGACTGGAGATCTTTGGGAGCAAATTATTCAAGCTATAAACCATGTAGGTGAGGTCAGTTAATAGGTAGGGTTATTAGATAAGAGAAATATGAATGCGTCAAGGATTGTTGTCCTTTCCTTTAGTCAAATCAAAGAGAATTTATTCATTAATTTTCTCTTGCTTGAATCAACACCATGATCAAAAGACACTTATGGAAGAAAGAGTTTATTTTAGCTTATAGTTACAGAGGAATAAAAATCCATTATGGTGGGAGAGAGACAGGCCAGCAGGAGCAGAAAGCGGAGAGATAACATCTTCGACTGCAAACAGGAAGCAAAGAGAGTGAAGTGGAAGTGTGTGGTTTGCAAAGTCTCAATGTCTGCCCCAGTGGCAGATTTCTTTCAAAAGAGGCATCATGTCCCCAAATAACACCACCAAATGGGGGCAAAGTGTTCAAATATCTGAGTCTGTGGGGAACACGTTCATTCAATTCACCATAGAGCAGTTGAGGTAAAATGGATGCTTTATTACTATAAAAATAATCCCTAGGGTTTTGTTGTTGTTTGTTTGTTTGTTTGTTTTAATGATTACCTGAATAATTGATCTCAATAAAATCTAGACTTACCTGGGAGGCAGGCCTCTGTGCACGGCAGTGGGAGATTGTCTTGATTAGGCCAAGTGAGGTGGGAAGACCCACCCAAGGCAGGTGATACCATTCTCTCGGCCAGATTTTATAAGAGAAGAGAGTAAGTTGAGCATCAGGCATTACCTCCACTTCTGGGCTGTGGATACAATGTGGCCAGCTACCTCAGGCTCCTACTGTTGAGAATTCCCACCTGATGGACTGTAACCCTGAGCAATGAGAGAAAATAAACCTGTCCACTTTAAATTGCTTTTGTCAGGGTGTTTTATCTCTGCAACATAAAAAAATACTAAAGACAGTTACTGTTAATTACAAATGTGGAAGAATTTTATTTTAATAACTATCAAGAGATTAAAAGACTATTTTCATAAAGTAAAAACTTTAATTTTGATATACAAAAAATCTTTTGATATGTCTGAAATATGTTCTGCCTTACTACCTGGACCCCAATGACAAAGGAAGGGTCTCCAGAAAAATCTATTTTTATATTCATGAATGTCAGGCTTTCCGAATAAAGAGTTTGTGGGAGAGATAGGAAAGAAGAAGAGGACTAAGACATTGAAAAAGGAGTTACAGGGTACTTTGAGGTTGAAAACTGCAGAAAGTGAAATATGGCAACAAGGAATTTGGTTGGCTTTTAAAACCAAATGTATATATGAGAAAATTATCAGAATTAATTAAAAAGTATATTCAAGCATTAAAGAATGAACACTTAAGTGGCATTATTCTGGAAAAGAAGAGCCAAACTGATTGAATGAATTCTTCACACAGGTAGACTGCAAAGTGCCAGGCAAGAAACGGCTACAAATAGTGTGTGTACATACACGGGTAGAGATTAATTAAAGCATGAAATCAAATGTCAACGTACTATAACTAGAATTTAACTGAACCAAAAGATCCTGATATTGGAGAAAATAAGAGCAAAATAGAAACTTTTTATCCTGGAAGAAAAGGGTTTCCAGGAGGGCGACACACTTGCCTGGCACTTTGCACATGAGCTTTGGCGTTTGCTAGTTCAAATCTAATACAGCCTTCTCCGTGACTGCACCATTAATAAGGTCTTCAAAATGGTTTCCCTGAGCAGTTTGCTCTTTTGATTTTTCATGATTTAATTAGCAATGTCTTTAAAGGCTGGTTTTACTGTGGCTGTATCACAGCTGCCTCTTCAGCACTCTGTGGTTTAACGACAATGGCGATAAAGTGAAATCCCCAGTCCTTATTGTACTATTGAGTAGAACCCACACATTTCCTGCTTTTAGTGCCCCTGAGTCATCATCTTATATTTGTTCATCAACATTTTAAGTGTCCCTCTTTAAAAAATGTAATTTGATAGTTAATTTTCTAAACTTATTATTGTTTTATTTCTTTACAAAGTAATAACATTTCATATCCATTGGACGGGTATCATCCTGCACCCGACTCTTTGTTTCTAACAAGAAAAGTTTTTATTCTCTATTTTTACCTTATAATATTATTCTTGCTATTTTTCCTTAGATATTTGGTTAAACTTAATTCTTCTAAGGATTCATCGGCACCAGTAAAGATGAATTAGCTCCTTTGTGCCATATCCTTGTATAGTTTTAGAACATACATAAACACTATAGTGGTTGTATTGAAATTTATAGCATGAAATTAAAGGTCTAGGAGAAAATTGAAATATACAGCTGGAAAATTAAACACATAGAACACCTGCTTTCATATAAAGTTATTTTTCTAATAAAGAATGATTCTTCATTTATTTATTTAGTATTTATTTATTGGTCTATCTATCTATCTATCTATCTATCTATCATCTATCTATTTTCACATTCAAAGAATTTTCTAGGTGAAATACTGATTGAGATTTGCCAGACTCAAATGGATGATGAAGAACAAAGGTTCTCATCATCAAACAAATGCTTTCTCCTTTCAAGGCGGGAAATGTTCAGGTCAGAATTCTTGTTTATCATGTAAACACCCACAGAAGTAGGAACATGTCTGGCCACATCAGCCACTCCTACCTTCATCTCCATGTGTAATTCATGAAGCTAGTCTTGGAATACCAGCTCAGGAGCCCAGCTCTGCTGGCTCCTGTCTTCATCTGTCCTGCCTTGCCAGATAACGTGATTTGGGGCAAATTATTGGACTTTTCTCTATTCTTCATACAATATGGCAGTGGTTTTCCACTTATGCAGTTCTCTGGATGAATTTTTACCATATTTAAAATATTTAGGACAATGACTGGCACATAGTAGGAGTCTGATCATTATTGACAGGCATGACTGTTTCACTGCTTGATCTTGCTGGCAAGAAAGTTCGTTTACTTTTTATGTTAGTCAACTTCTATGGTGATATTGTGTCCCCCAATATATTGTGCACCCTAATAAACTTATCTGGGGTCAGAGAACAGAACAGCCACTAGACAGACATAGAGGCCAGAAAATGGTGGCACACACATCTTTAACCCTAGCATTCCAGAGACAGAGATCCATTGCGATCTCTGTGAGTTCAAAACCACACTGGAAACAGCTGGGCATGGTGACACACGCCTTTAATCCCAGGAAGT